>LYNE01001168.1:54265-67254 GCA_001662545.1 Rosa x damascena
AATACTATTTGTCGTCGTTGAGGAGTAACAATTTCCGACCACCGAAAAATTATTTACGACCACATCTGGCTGTCGGAAATATATCTTTTTCCGAGGGTTGGTCAAAAAAAGACTATTTCCGATGATATTTGTTCCGAGGACCACCGAGGGCACCTAGCTGTCGGAAATAGCTTTTTCCGACGGGAAAAGTGTCTTTTTCGACCAAACTCCACCCTTGGAAATGACTATCATTGTTGTAGTGGTTTCATCACAATGTATATCCCTTGCTGCTGCCCATCTGTGGGTCCATTGTTAACTTGCCCCTTGCTACCCCCATAACCAGTTATTTGTGTACATCCTTTTGTTGCATGTTAGGGTCAGATATGTCGACTTCAAACAGGCCATATAGTCCTGCTAATTCCGCATACTCTTATTTGACGTTCCTCATCATATGTTTCAATACTTCTGAAGATGAGAATATTGAGATTACTAGTCAACACACACAATTTCACATAAACACAGTTCATTATTTATCAAAGGAGTACCAGTAATGTCAGCTGAACATACCTCGTAAAGTATAAAATTCGTCACCTCACCCACTGATCGGAACTTCGCCCTTGATTTATGGTGATGAAAATACTGCATGAAATTAACATTTTTGGTTAGATTCTGAAACTTAATTTATTTATTTTACATCTTAAAGGAAAAAAATGTTTCTAATTTCTATAAGGTCTAAGAATTAGGATTTTTCAATTTTTGATCCACCAAAATACATTCAATGTTTAGAATTTTAGGATTTTAATGAAAGATCAAAAAGAACTAAGATTTCAATAACTTACATTTACCAATTTGTAAACTACAAAAATATCAATAACAACTATAACTTTGGAAACGGTTTAAGAAGTCGGGCAATTAATTAATCAAATTATATACCATGTCATGCTGCTTTGGGTTTTTAACTCTTATATAGCGTTTGATCTTCCATCCAGCAAGCCTCTCTGAGATAG
The DNA here is from genome assembly GCA_001662545.1 of Rosa x damascena. Taxonomy (NCBI): domain Eukaryota; kingdom Viridiplantae; phylum Streptophyta; class Magnoliopsida; order Rosales; family Rosaceae; genus Rosa; species Rosa x damascena. Next base: position 55,252 of record LYNE01001168.1, read on the forward strand.
TTAATTGTCGATTGCTCGGACTACTGGTACTTGTACCTTCCAAGGGCTGCAACTGTAGTTATATCCACAAGAACAATACTATTAGTGTATATATGTGTGTATGTAAAACGAGAAATCAAAGATATTATTGTTTGATTTTAGGGTAAAGCTATGGTATGTTAACATTTCTCATACATCAACTATTTTTACCACTTTAAAGACTTATGTTACCACTTTGAGGACTAATATTACTATTTTGAGGACTCATATGGTAAACTAAAAAAATTTACCACTTTAAGGACTCATGTTACCACTTTGAGGACTAATATTACTATTTTGAGGACTCATGTGGTAACTAAGAAAATTTACCACTTTAAGGACTCATGTTACCACTTTGAGGACTAATATTACTATTTTGAGGACTCATTTTACCACTTTTAAGGCAATTGTATGCATGTCATACGTTAACACATTGTAGAATTTTCCTTGATTTTAATTATTGAACAAGTAATCAATAACACATGAAAATATTGTTTAAGCTATACCTTCTCAAGATCTAACTCATGTAGTGCTAGATCTTCTGGTAAATGAAAAGAGACCTCAATTTCTCCCATCAGCAGCGTCGCAACCTTTGGGTGGTTATAGTTGAGTAGTGTCTCTAAATCCTGGATGGAAATGAAGAGAAAAATATTAATTGTGAGATTAATTAATTCGAGAATAAAACAATAATATACATTGAGAGATTTAATTTCAACCAAAGTAAATGAGTCAAATCGATCACCTTTTCACTACTTATGGGGATGACCTCGTCCTCGTCTTCGCGTTTGATTGAGAGGGGTAGAGCCGGAATTGGTTTTCCTTGCATATGTTTTAGTTCTGATGTTGCAGCCTGCATATGTTGAATGAACATCATTCAAACTCAATTGATCATAGCATGTTTTTAATTATTTCTTCATCGAAAAATACTAATAATAATTATTTGAACAACAAATACAATTACATAAATACATAATTACTTACAGAAACTACTTTTTTCATTCCTTCAAGTAGTAGGACATGCATGTCTTGACTACTTTGAGTGTTACTACTTTGAAGATAGGCAAGAGTGTCTGCATTTTTAGGTGCGGAGGATTCATTGTTGTAGGCAAAAGACATGTTGGAATAGGGATATGGAATTGGTTTGCTAAGAGAGAAGCAGAGGATTATGTAATGCACAGAAGAGTGTTGAAGGTAAGAAACTATTGAGAATTAGAGAGTGATGGGAGAAATATGTAGAGAAGACCTCTGAATTTATTGAACAAAAAAGTAACATCTAGATTCATGTATTAGGTAGCTACAAGGCAAAGCTGTGTGCGTGCATGCACCAACCAGCAGGTGAATCCAAATCTCTTAAATTTGTATGAATGTTAGTATTAATGAATTAGAAGGAAAAGAGTCTTGGCAGAATCTAACCCAAAAACTTCAAATGGTAATATGTTTTTCTTTCCATTATGAAAATATGACATTATTACCAAATCTAGTCAAACCTTACCAGTATACCAACCTTGATGCAAATAATTTAAAAACACATTCAGAGGCCTCAAAACTGTAGAACTTATATTTTCACATGTTCTATGCTCTTTATTTGAAACTTTGGTAGTTCATGATAAATTGTTTTTTCTTTGTATTAATGATGAGACATGTAATATCCACAAACTAATTTAAATAAGAAAAAGAAACTAACAGTTACAAAAACTATTCGGTATCATCTTATTCTCACTAAAAAATTAAAAGGAGAAAAAAAAATTAGATTATATATGATACAAGCCACGTTAAAATTTACAAGCTTTGCCCTGAGGGTTAGCCCAAGTGGCGAGAGAGTTTGGAAAATTCATATGGGATTAGACTATGTAAGGGGTTTGATCCCATACGATTAAAAATGATTGTATCTAAAATTCGTATCCAAACTTTTTATAGCTAGAATTTGTATCAAAACAGTTTTAACTGTACTTAAATATACTACCATCAAGTAGTTAACGACTTATTGTTACTGGTCAAGAGTAAACTTCATTAGCAGCTTATGATTACGTTAATATACCTTTGTTTCCGTTCTAGTAACATTTTCTCTTTCATATATCTGTTAAAAAGAAATAAAAATAATTCATAGTTACAATTATAGGTTATGTATATGGAAAGTGCATCAGTATTTAAAGGGGCTAAGCTTCTATTAAGATCAAGAAAATGTTATTCTATAGTTGCAAAATGTAATGAACAACATGCAATGAAAATTTTTTTTTGTACAATCGCAGGATTGTTGGACTTGCGGCCTAAAAAATGAATTTGTTTTATTGGGTGCTATGCAACTAATCCTCTGTTAATTAATTATTAGGATTAAATATATTTTACCTCCGTGAACTTTACACCTAAAGTTATTTGTGTCCTTGGAGTTCTAATTTGATCTCATATACATGTATACTCTTCAATTTGGTCAATCATTGCAATTAATAAACTAACTCGTCAATTTTTCCATCAATTTTTTGTGTGGCGAGTTCGCTTGTGCCAGTTTCTAGCCTTTACATTGTAAATTGTGTGTTTCTTGGATGTCGCAACACCAAAACTAGGCTAAATGTGGCTCGTCACGTCGAAAAATGATGAAGAAATAGATGAATTTATTAGATAGAGTTGGCTATGATTGATCAAATTGGAGAGTACAGGGGACCTTTCAATAAGAGAAAAACAAAGAAAACCAAACAACAAAAAAGACCAAAAAAATAAGATGATAAGGTAATTCACGCACCATATATTTCCTCCCATGGTGCATGACTCTCTTCTCGGCGAGCCAGCCTTCCGGTAGCAACGAGGCATATTTAGGACACTTTGGGCCTTAAAAATCACATACTGTGCCCCGCTTCTTCACATTCCCTTGGTTAGGGCGTGCTTTGATCGATCATCTCCCATATGGCAAGGGATTCCGGGTTTGTTAAGTGATGGTTTACTATGGACTCTCCCATCTCCATGCTGATGTACGTGTGATCAAATTAGAAATGCAGAGACAAACAATTGTGTATGTAAAGTTCAATGAGATAAAATAAATTTAGCTATAATTATTATATCATTTTCACTAAATTTTATACTTACTTACGATATACTACAAAGTACATCATCTGGAAAATAGAGCTTCATTAATATAGGCATGAAACCCAACATCTTATAATATAGGCTCTAAATCCAGCAATAGCTCTTCAGTAACCTACAATTACTTAACTGTTTGGGCCCCAAATTTATCTTAAAACAATACAAGAGCACCACCCCGATCTGTAAAACAAATTTATCTTAAAACAATACAAGAGCACCACCCCGATCTGTAAACACCATCTTTGTAGAACTTCGTTTTGATGCTTATTTTTATGCCCACTCCACCCCTTCCCATATGTCAGTGAGTTTCAAATTCATGACCTCTACAGTTTTGTGAGTTGTTTTAAGACTTAAATTGTAATCTAAATGGTATAGTTTCAAATGTTTACCAATATAATTTAGTATCAATTGTAACCTAATTAGAGAGGATAGTACCTAAGAAATTTATACTCATAAACTCACATTAGTATTAGAGACCAAATCATCTAACAAGTCCAACAAAAAGAAAAAAAAAATAAAAAACTCAGCAATAACCAATAATTAAAAGTTTTCAGAAGAGGCACAGAGATTTATATACAACCATATGTGTTTGTGTAAACAAATAAAATTAAATAAAATCGAAACCATAATAGAACAAGAAGTATATATATACCTCTAAATCTGGTAAATCGTTGATTCGATGATTAAGCTTGAGTATCCAGTGTCTACCAATATCCTCTTTGTCTTTTTCTTTGTCTGTGCTTTTAGACGGCTCAAGGATCTTGATCACCAATTTCACTAGATGCAAAAAAACTAGATATGATTTATTTTGGTTTGTGCACTTAGTTTGGTGCCAGTTTTATAGGTTGGATAGAGTTCTCGAACAGTGGGTTTAAAAGAAAGAAACAAGTTGCGCTTTTGAAACTGTGGGCGGTTAGCCGGTTTTTCCTTTTTCTTTTTTTGAAAATTGTGGCAGGTTTTGAAAGTTGTGTTCACTTTCGATACTCGTAAGCATTTACCTTAATTAATCTTTTAAATATTTAACAAATAGCTATGTTGTTGTGCCGAAAAAATAATCTCTTCTAATTATTAAATAATTAGGTTTTTTTTTTTTTGGTTACAACCGGGACCTAAAAGGCCCAAACAAAAGCAAAAGAAAACAACTTAAGTGTTAGAGCACAGGCCAGATCTTCTGGCTCTAGACACAGCAGCAATATCATCTAAGTAAGTCTGAGTAGCATGAATAGGGGGGCTCTCAAAGGTGATGATACCCAGATCATGACTGATGCTGTTCTTTGCTAATGCATCAGCAGTTCTGTTACATTCCCGAAAAACATGATTAAGCTGAGCATTGTTCATATTAGACATAAGCAGCTTGCATCCATTGAGAAAGGATCCTAGAGGATGGAGGGAGAGATCAGGCATTTGCATCAACTGGACCAAAATGGCAGAATCAGATTCAATCTCTAGGTTTGTAGTATGGTGTTCAGTAGCCAATTTTAGGCCATAGTAAAGGCCCCAGGCTTCAGCCTCTAGAATTTCACCAGAACCAAGGTTAATTTGGAAACCAATAATCCATAACCAAGCTGATCCCTAATGACCCCACCAACACCAATTCTTCCAGAAGGAGAAACTCTAGTACCATCAATTAGGTTCTTTTGAAGATATCTCACTTAAATAAGAAATTTAGTGGATATAAATATTTATATAATTAGTATTTGATTAAGTATTCTAAAGTTGAGAGAGATTTTAAAATCTGAATCAAATTTTGTTTTTTTAGTAAGGCTGTTCTATTGGGATTTTGTTTTTGTTTTCATTTCTTTTTGCGTATTGGCATAACCTTCAATTTATATACATTACCCATATTATTTATAAATTGAGCAATTTATCATCCTAAGTACCACATGACACCATCAGAATACCAAGTGGCAGTGCCATATGGCAATCCAGGGTAATAAAGTAAGCATATTTTAGTGGACCCCATTATACGGGGTTAAAAGAAATTAAAGAATTAATAAAAGATTTTTCTTTTTTTGCGTGTGGAGTAATAACAGTAACCCGAAAGAGAAAACTTAAAAAGATAAAGACAAATTGTCTCTGAGTACAACGTTGTTTCTCTCTCTAGGGTTAGGGTTTCACTCTTGTTGATATAGGGTTTTTGAAATACGACGAGCAACAAGATCTATTCCTACTATCATGAAGGCAGTGGTACTATGGCAGCGCAGTTGGCACCCTCTATGGCCATCCTTGAAAGGAGGAGAGCGTTCGATCTCTGCCCATCACAGGGTTCTGAGCTGAGGCAAGCAGAGGTCTTCCTGGTAGGGAAACTGCTTACTGCTCGGGAGTATAAGAAGCGATCATTCTTGGGCATGTTTCGTTCTACTTAGGGCATCTCCAACCCTAGTGTCAGAAGTCATTTTGGCTTGCCCAATCCAAGTCCAGCGTCTCCACCCCAATAGAAAAGGTAGTCAAAATGACCCCTGAGTCAAAAGCTTAGTCATTTTGACTAAGTTTTGTAGAACGAAAAGCCAAAATGGAGAAGAATGGAGAGGAGGCCGGTGGGCCCCATGGTCCATTGAGATTATGCTATGGCTTTTGACTAAAGGGGGTTGAAGATGCAAGATCTGAATGAAATGGCTATGGCTTTTGACTAAAGGTTGGAGATGCCCTTACAATGTGAATGGAAGCTTTCGGTGAAAGAGACATCTCCAACCTTCCACGGTAGTCGGGTGCTGTTCACCTTCTCTGACCCAGTGGACAAGGAGAGGGTCTCGAAAGGGGGACCTTGAAGCCTTAATCGTGCTCCAATTGCATTGGCTGATTATGACAGCGTAGTACCAGCGGAGACAGTTCCGTTCAAGAAGTCATCGTACTGGATCTTGCTGCTGGGTGTTCCGCCGGTTTTGCAATCGGAAAGGCTAAGGAAGATGATTAGGGATACTCTGGGTGAGTTGAAGGAATGGGATTATCCTGCTTTCAGGCCTTGGGTTTTGAAAATTAAGGATCAGATTGACTTTACTCAGCACCTATACTTCAAGCGCAATTTCTAGGTGGAGGATGGTGTGGAGATTTTGGTGAAGTTCAAGTACGACAAACTCTTTGGGAAATATGGTAGGTGTGGTCTTGTCAGCTCACTCACGTCAACCTACCTTGAACGGGTACGGCTTTGGACAAAGAGTAGCTTGGAAATAGAATACAATGACCTGGTCCGACGGGTTAAACAGTGACAATCACAGAGTTGGTGGAGATGGCTTCGGCTACTACTAATGTAACACCTCGGAAATTAGTTATTAATTTTCTTGTGATTTCTGAAATTTATTATATCGGTTGTTTATACGATTAGTTGTTTCATGGGTGAAGTGAAAGTGTTTCGGACGAATAATTACTCGAAACGTTTTATTCTCGAAGAGTCAAGAGTTGACCTTTTATTCATTGAGTTTCTCAGAAAACTTCCTTCACGAATGTTGCTGGCGGGCCCCGATGGTCTCCGCGTCATTCTCTTCATCTTCATCGGCGTCATTTTTCCGCCGTTTTCTTTGGAGAACCCCTTGTGTAGCACCTACGGCGGAAGGCCTCGACGCTCCCTGCGGCTCCAAACCCGCAATAGTAACGGGCTCCTTCGTCGGCACCGTTTTCTCCCTTTGGGGCCCTCGCCTTTAGCAGGCACTCTCTCTTTGGTCTTTGTGGGACCAGCATTGACTTTGCTCCCGCCAGCAGTCCCACGCTCAGCGCGAGACTCAGCTTGCACCACGGTCTGACCAGCGGCGGCAAGATGGGAATGGTGCGGCATCAGCATCACCACCTCGGTCTCCGACTGGCTCACCGCCAGAGTTTGCGGATCGATGACGGTTTGCTTCGCAGTCAACCCAGCGGCGTACATGCCCTCAAGAAAATTCTGCAGTTCCGCGCGGTCCATGGCTTTATCAAACGAGTCGCGGCTGGCTTTGTTACCAGGAACAGGATCTGAACAAACAACCGCACAAGGCAAGTTAGCGTGGGACATGAAAAAAAAAAACACAAGTTGGCGGAAGACACTTACAAGGAAGACGGGTTAGTTTCAGATCCGCCAACAGCTCCCAGCCGGTAAGCAGACGCAGGTCCAGCAAGTTGCGATTCTGCCAGCACCCTTTGATCCTCGCGTGTCAACGTAAAACGCAGGCCCGCTACATAGAAACAGAGACGCTATCAAATAAAAAATAAATCAATCAAAAGAAACCCGCAACAAACTGGTTAGCTGAAGCAATGGCAACCTCGGATAGGCTGGAATTCCGATTTAATCCTAAACGACGGGGTTTCTGTGTTCACCCCTGCATCATACTCCCACCCTGTGGTCGCGACACAAAAGGTCGACCGCCAGGGGGAAATCGAATCCTTCAAATTCTCGATCAACTTAGGCGCCCCCTGGCGGCGAGTGAGATTCACCTGTCCACTACAGCCTTGGCGCCTCACGTAAACCAGTTCGTAGAAGTGCAGCACCTCCGCCACGGTCAGACCTTCACAACCAGATAACTGCCAGAGTGAGTTGAGCGCCATCAGCAACCTTCACATATTAGGGCAAATTTGCCCAAAGGCAAGGTCGAACTCCCAAACCAAAATCTGGAGGTTTGGTAGTAGAGGAAACGTTACTCCCTAGCGGAAGATGGCCTCGTGAACGGCGGCATACCCTGCTGGCAGAATTGATGCTTTCTCGTCCCTTGTCGGCGGGCGCAACTTCACTACGCCAGGAAGGCGAAACACCCGCTTCAGCCGATTCACGGCCGATACAGTCATCGGACCCCCCGCCTCATCAACAGGGGTACTGTCACGGAGAACCCAGACTGACTCTATCTCCTCCCCGCCAGCCTCTCCCCCATCAGCGGAACCGCTAGCAACACTATTGCTCTCTAACCTATCCTCACGTTGCTGGCGAGCGGTGTTTTCCTCCCCCACCGTCGAGGTTTCGGGTCGACCAGCACGAGCCATGGCTACTGCCCACAGTGTCGTTTGTAACGGCTCGATGTCTAGCGGTTCCGGCAATGAGGTTCCTGCAGGGGAAAACGGACGCAACGAGTCAATAAAAATCTTATCCGCAACGCTGATCAACACATCAGACCCGGAATCCTCACTACTCGAGATATCAATGACGCTAGCCATCAAAAACTCCCTAAAACCCAAGTTAGTCAGTTCCAATAGGATCTAAACTAACCCTATGTCAGATTTCATCCAAGAACACCAAGAACAGTTACCCAGAAAACCCAGAAACAACCAAAACAAGAAAACAACATATTTACACCATCTAGCAAAATTACAACCCTCAAACCCCTGCCAAAAACGCCCAAACCAATTCCTAAACCATCCTAGAGCCTCAGACACATCACAGAAAGGCAACAAGTACTTCGAAAAGCAAAGGCAGTGAGACAACACAAACAAAATCAAATAAACAAGGCTCAGATCACCAACCTGAAGAACGTAAAGTGTAAACGCTGACAGATGCTCGTTCTTGCCTCTGAGATGGTATCTCTCCTCCAAAGATCACACCCTCACTCCACTCGCAGGGGCCGACCTCTTCAACGTTCTCACAGAAGAGCTTGAAGACAACGACTTGGCTTTTGAAGTGTAGAAAATGCCTAAACCCTCTGGGTTTCTCCCTCTTTTATGTCAACATCAAACAAATCGAGGTTGTCCGATAAAAAAAGACATCAAACGAGAACCGTCCACGTGCCCTACGATTGCACCCACTGTCTGGATTACGCCTCGGTTACAAAAACGATAATTACTCACATTAATGGCGAAGAGACGGTCGTGCTAAGGAGGCGTACACCCGCACGCCAGCCCAATGCATAACAGCCACGTGTCGGGAGTTGTCAGACGAAGCGTCTATCTGAAGTAACCGTAAAAAAAGCAGGAATACTAATTGGCAAACGAGACAGTCTCCGCTAAGCGCAACACCGCTAGCGGAACTTCTCTCTTTTCATCTTGCAAGCAAGACAGTCTCCGCTAAGCGCAACACCGCTAGCGGAACTTCTCCCTTTCATCTTGCAAGCGAGACAGTCTCCGCTAAGTGCAACACCGTTAGCGGAACTTCTCCATTTCCTCTTGCAAGCGAGATAGTCTCCGCTAAGTGCAACACCGCTAGAGGAGCTTCTCTCTTTTCATCTTGCAAGCGAGATAGTCTCCGCTAAGTGCAACACCGCTAGAGGAGCTTCTCTCTTTTCATCTTGCAAGCGAGACAGTCTCCGCTATGCGCAACACCGCTACAGTCTCTGCTAAGCACAACACTGCTAGCGGAACTTCTCCCTCACATCTTACAAGAGAGAAGGTCCCCGTGACACTTCTTACCGCTTACTCCCAGCGGAGGGATTTCCACCAACGGCGATTCCCGAGGCAACTCCTCATACGGTCAACGACCGCCACGCTGCGTTGCAGTCAAACTATGCTCCTCCGGGACAAGTAAGGGGACACGTCAACAGTCTTCGACGGCCCTGATCAGGCACGTTAACCCCCGCCACTCGGGTATCAAAGATTGGGCTCGCTACCCAACACCCTCTGCTCAGTGCAACTCCCCCTCAACAAACAATTTGCCGGCCAAACGGAGGCCTATCTTAGCCGGGGAGTGGGGGACTCCTTGGGGGGCCTAGAAGGGGCCCACCCGAAAGGGTATAAAGCATTTGCTCAGAACAAGTCCATGGTTGATAACGCACTGACGCTAATTATGCTTTCACAAGTCTAGCAGAAGTAACGCTTCAAACCGCTAGGCAACTCCCCAACCAAGATTGCCCTTCTTGACTGGGGACTTGGGGGACTTGTACTTACATAAGTATTTTCCAAGCGTAATTAGCTATAATGAGCCACACTCATACCACCGCCAACGGTGCCAACAACCACCAACGGTGTGACTTATAGAAACACAGCCAAGCAGGCTATTACCTGAGCCCCGGCTCACCTCCAGATCACCGCTGACGCGCCGCCACACGCCGCGCCAAGATCACCTCGCTGAAGCATCAGAAGCTGGGAACTGAAGCATATCAGTCCCACATCGAAAACAAGGAAGAGATCAGTCTCTTCCCCACCTATAAAAGGTTCACTCTTCTCTCCTCATTAATTACGCATTTACTACTTACCTACTGTTATTCTGTCAACACAAATACATTGACTAACTTAGGCATCGGAGAAGAGAAGACCGCCAACCGCGGTCTCCCTCTGACGCCCTTTGTATTTCATTTAACAGATAGCGGAAGCCACGAGAGCATTGTAAGTAGCGGTCTGCCCACCGGACCAGCGTTAACCGAGATTCAGCCACCGCTAAATCTCAGACATTAACAGATATTGATCCAAAAGGAACCAAAATCAATATCATTTCCTTGCATTAACAGAACCATTATTCCTTTCATAAATGAGAGCAAGCTTCCAAATCCACAATCCATTAATCAATGACCATACTTACTTTCAATCCCACTATAGGTAACTTGTGAACTAGTAGAGCAAGAACATCCTCCTTACACATCTCGAACGGAAGCTTTAAAACTTATTCCATATTAGGTTCAGTCTCCTTGCACTACTAAAAAAAATTGCAATTGCTTCGCCTTTTTACTTCGGCAACAGTTGCCGTCGCAATTGACACCCAATTGCTACGGAAAATGTTCCGTCGCGATTAAGTCTTATTATTTGCGACTGAAAATTTTTGCCGTAGTAACTTTGTACTCAATTGCGACACTTTTTCCTCTTGCCGTCGCAAAACTTATTTCCATTTTGTATACTAAAAATAAAAAATTGCAAAACCAAAACACCTTGCGCCTAACCTAATTCTTTTCCCCTATGTTTTTCCTTTTGTTACCAAATTTCCCACTAACATCTCGATCTGCAGCCCTAACCTCTATCGCGCCCAAGCTCTCTTCCCTCTCTTCTTGCCCGAGCTCTCTCTCTCTCTCTCTCGCCCAAGCTCCGCAGCTCCTCGAAACAAGACATAGTCGAGGTCCGAAAAGATCGTCAGAGAGAAAGAGGCGCCAGTTGTCTCTCATGCTCATCGATTGTGTCGATCTTTCATTTAATTTGGTATTGTGCGAATTTGATTTGGTTTGGGTGGATTTCGTTTGGGTCAAGATTTAATTTTGATTCGGTTTTCTTTCTAGGTTTTCAGTGTTTGTGATTTCCGGCAAGGTCAACGATATCTCTCTCCTCTCCGTCAACTCCTCCTCTTTCGCTCCAGTTCGTTATCTCTCTCTCTCTCTCCCCCCCCCCCCCTCTCTCTCGTTCCATTTCGTTTTGGTGCTCCTTTAATTTTGTGAATTGCTACAGAGTTTTGATGGGTTTAGGTTAATGTTGATGTTTAGGTTCATAATGGAACAATGTTAGTCTTAGTTGTGTAAAACAAGAAAATTTGAAGCTTAATTAGTAATAACCTGTGACCTGAACTCTGTACTAATAAGCTTCTTGAAATTTTATAGACTAACCAGGCAGTGAGAATGTTAGCTACTTTCTATATTACAGGATGGCTAGCAATCTATTTCTCTGAGGTATATGCTGTTAATTTGGATCATTTGTACTTTTGCATTTAATTGAAGGCAATCAAATTGTATCTTATTACTAAAGGCACTAATTAAAAGAGGTTAAAAATCTGATGCAGGGAGCTTGGTCACTTGACATAGGAAGGTTTTTAACTGGATATCAAATTGGAGTTTTCTCTTATGTGGTAAATCTTTTTACCGACTGATGGTTTTAATTCTTTATGATGACATAAATTTTAAGATATTCATAACATTTAGCAACGTGGATCAACAGGTCCCAATATTTATAGCAGAAATCGCGCCAAAAATCTCCATGGAGGGCTTACAACACTAAATCAGGGAGGGCAGATATGAGCATTGGTCCTAACTTAAAACTATATGATCATTAACATACTGTTTTCCAGTTGCCTATGGTTGTTCTGCAACTCATGATTGTTACTGGATCGTC
>LYNE01001169.1:12280-28757 GCA_001662545.1 Rosa x damascena
AAAAAAAAAAAAAAGAGGAAAAGGGTTAGATTCTTTATATTTTGTTTTTCCAGTAATTTTTTGCCGACTGAGGATTGATAATTTGGAACAGTACAAACTCATGAAATCATCCAGATATATGTAAAGCATGTAGCAGAGGAAATCTGTTGGTACTCTATAATGATGATGATGCATAATGGTTTTGTCTTTTTGAGTGAATGTTCATCAACAGATAGGCCCATAACCTTATATATCTTGCTAATTTCCTATTACCATCATCGTGAAAGTATTGACATTTTTGACGTTTTACCTGCTCTTACCCCACCAGAAGCAACAAAAAATGGCCTTTTCTTTCAGCTTCTGAATAACACCAAAAGGAGTTGAACAGTAAATATTAACACACCGGCTCGTACTCCAAAAATGAACAAAAAGGCCCATGAGTTACAATCAGCCAGTCTTTCTTGCTTACTTTATTTCTTGCTTATGAGCTTGGGGTGGTGAAGAGTCCGGGGTCCCAAGAATTCTGGTCAGTTTCACGTGTCTGGCTCATCCATACCCTGCAAGCTTTGATGGTCAGTCAAACCCATCCCTCTTCACCATTAGTTTATTCGGTTTTGGATTTTTATAATCATGGAATCCTGTGTGCAATCGTGGTTTGGGGATATGAAATTTGTGGGCAGGGATTGGAATGTCAACTAGGTAGAGTATCTAAAAAAGGGTTCTTCAATTTTTCAGCTTTCTGAAGAAGCTGGAGGGTTTTAAGCTGTGTAATTGAGTTTGTGCAAATGGGTTTGTGAGAAAGTTGGGAACTTTGTGGGTTTTAGCTGGGTTCTGCTTTCTGACGTTGTAAAGAGGTTTTGTGATGACCCTTTTCTTGTGTTGGTGGTATTTTGGTTGAGAATAGAATCATGATTATATGAGACCAATTGAATTGTACAGAGATCTTTCTTGTCAAGCTTTTCTTGGTGATTGAAAAAAGGGATTCCCTTTCTGGCATTCAATTGTTGGTTGATTCTCTCTTTTCCTGGTTCATGGTGATTCCTGGGTCCGGTAGATTCCAGTGACCGAGAGTACCAGGAGTTTGTTAGTTTGGATTTCAACTTCACCTGATAAGAATCTCGTCTTTTCGGGAAGGAAGGAAGAATTTGGATTCTGGGGTACACACCATTGTTGGGTGCATATGTGCTGGATTGATTGAACTAAGCTCGTTTGGGGAGGAAGGAAGAGTAATTGCAGCGTAAGGAGGCTGGAGAGATGTCATCAGTGTCTTTGAACAAGACAAGTCCTTCTAAAAGTAGCTCTTCTAGATCAAAACATGGGGCTCATGTGGTTTCGCAGACACCCATTGATGCAAAGCTAGATGTGGACTTCAGAGAATCTGAACGGTCTTTTGATTACTCCGCCTCAGTTGACTGTAACATCTCAAGTTCAACTAGCAATGTCCCCTCCGCCGCTGTATCAGCTTATCTCCGGAATATGCAGAGAGGCCGGCTCATTCAACCATTTGGTTGCTTGATTGCTATTGATGAGCAAAACTTCAGTGTTCTTGCCTACAGTGAAAATGCCCCAGAAATGTTGGACTTGGCCCCCCATACTGTTCCAAATATTGGGCAGCAAGAAGCTTTGACTTTTGGAACAGATGTCCGCACGCTCTTTCAGTCCCCAGGTGCTGCTGCATTGCAGAAAGCAGCTAATCATGTGGAAGTTAATCTTCTCAATCCCATATTGGTGCATTGTAAAACCTCGGGTAAGCCCTTTTATGCAATTCTGCATCGAGTTGATGTTGGCTTAGTAATAGATTTAGAACCAGTAGGTCAAGATGATGTTCCGGTCACTGCTGCGGGGGCATTGAAATCTTATAAGCTTGCAGCCAAAGCCATCTCAAGATTGCAGTCCTTGCCGAGTGGGGATATATCATTGTTATGTGATGTTATAGTGAAGGAAGTTAGTCATTTGACGGGGTATGATCGCACGATGGTGTATAAATTTCATGAAGATGAACATGGGGAAGTTGTTGCTGAGTGCCATAGACCTGACCTGGAACCTTATCTGGGTTTGCACTACCCAGCCACTGATATACCACAGGCTTCAAGATTCCTCTTTATGAAGAACAAAGTTAGGATGATATGTGATTGTTTTGCCCCTTCAGTTAAAGTAATTCAAGACAAAACATTAGCTCAGCCATTGAGTCTTTGTGGATCAGCATTGAGGTCTCCTCATGATTGTCATGCACAGTATATGGCAAACATGGGTTCTGTTGCATCTCTTGTAATGTCTGTGACAATCAATGGCGACGATAGTGACGATGGTGAGATGGAGCATGATCAGCAGAAGGGAAGAAAATTGTGGGGTTTAGTGGTCTGCCATCACACAACTCCTAGATTTGTTCCGTTTCCTTTAAGGTACGCATGTGAGTTTTTGATGCAAGTCTTTGCTGTACAGATCCACAAAGAAGTGGAGTTGGCTGCTCAGTCAAGGGAGAAACATATAATGCAAACACAATCTCTGCTTTGTGACATGCTCCTTAGGGATGCCCCTCTAGGTATTGTTACTCAATCACCTAATGTGATGGATCTTGTTAAGTGTGATGGAGCTGCACTGTATTACAGAAAGAAAGTGTGGTTACTTGGGGTCACCCCATCCGAGGCAGAAGTTGGAGATATTGCTGCATGGCTTCTTGAATACCATAGTGAGAGCACAGGCCTAAGTACTGATAGCCTTATGGAAGCTGGCTATCCAGGTGCTTCAGATCTTGGCGATGAAGTTTGTGGAATGGCTGCGATTAGAATTACTTCAATGGACTTCCTGTTTTGGTTTCGGTCCCACACTGCAAAGGAAATCAAGTGGAGCGGTGCAAAGCATGATCCTGATGAGAAGGACGATGGAAGAAAGATGCACCCCAGGTCATCATTCAAGGCTTTTTTGGAGGTAGTTAAGCGACGAAGCATACCATGGGAAGATGTTGAAATGGATGTCATCCATTCTTTACAGCTGATATTGAGAGAATCATTGCAAGACAATATTGTGGATGATTCCAAAATGATTGTGACTGGTCCATCAGTTGATGACAGGATGCAGAGAGTGGATGAATTGCGTGTTGCCACAACTGAAATGGTTCGGCTTATTGAGACAGCTGCAGTTCCCATTTTTGCTGTTGATGCTACTGGTAGTATAAATGGGTGGAATAACAAGGCAGCTGAACTAACAGGATTGGCTGTTGAGCAAGCTATTGGTAGGCCACTAGTTGATATTGTGGGGGATGATTCAATTGAAGTGGTGAAGAACATGCTCTCATTTGCATTGCAAGGTGATGCTACTCTTGTTTCCTTGGATATATTATCTTTCTATTCATTACTAATGTGTACAAAGTTTATAAAATAAAGGCAGATATATCATATCTTAGTAGTCTACTTTTCTTTTATCTGACATACGTGCCAACCTTGTTCATTTCTTGGGGTTTCATCTCTTTTGTTTTCCCTGCAATTTTTCTTTTGTTTGATTCTATTATTTGATGCAATTGTGATTAATCCCCGTCTGATGCAATTGTAAAATGGATGGCAGGCGTTGAGAGGCAAAATGTTGAAATCAAATTGAAAACATTTGGTCATCAAGAAAATGGCAGTCTTACAATCTTGGTGGTTAATGCATGTTGTAGCCGAGATATAAAGGAAGATGTTGTTGGGGTTTGCTTTGTTGCCCAAGATCTTACAAGAGAAAAGATTGTTAAGGACAAATACACTCGTTTGCTAGGTGATTATGTTGGAATAGTGCAAACCCCTTCTGCACTGATTCCTCCAATATTTATGACAGATGAAAACTGTCATTGCTCGGAATGGAATGATGCTATGCAAAATTTGTCTGGTTTGCGAAGGGAAGAAGCTGTTGGTCGAGCACTCCTTGGGGAAGTCTTCACAGTTAGCAATTTTGGCTGCCGTGTTAAAGATCATGACACATTAACCAAGCTTAGGATACTGCTGAATGGAGTACTTGCAGGCCAGGATGCTTGTAAATTGTTTTTTGGATTTTTTGATCTGCAGGGTAATTACGTTGAAGCATTACTTTCTGCTAACAAGAGAAGTGATGAAGAAGGAAGGATAACTGGGGTTTTGTGCTTTATATATGTTGCTAGTCCAGAGCTTCAGTATGCTATGCAGGTGCAAAGAATAGCAGAGCAGGCTGCAGCTGATAGTCTTAGGAAAGTGGCCTATATTCGTCAAGAAATCAAAAAGCCTCTAAGTGGGATTATGCTAATGCAAAATCTAATGGGGTCTTCTAATTTAAGCAAAGAGCAGCAGCAGCTACATAAGAAGAGCACATTGTGTCGGGAACAATTGACCAAGATTGTTGATGACACTGATGTTGAAAGTATGGAGGAGTGGTATGTTCTTTTTTGTTTTGTCTTTTCAATAGAGATATTGCATAATTGTCAAGTCAATAACCACACTTGTTTCAATATCATGTTAGATGGTAACAACTATTTTTGATATTTTGACATGCAATAAAAGAATTTCATGAGGTCAGTTTTCAGTGTCAATTTGTTTGTTTTGTACTCTATTCTTCTTTTTGCTGGTCATAATAGT
This sequence comes from Rosa x damascena, assembly GCA_001662545.1. NCBI lineage: Eukaryota > Viridiplantae > Streptophyta > Magnoliopsida > Rosales > Rosaceae > Rosa > Rosa x damascena. Next base: position 16,840 of record LYNE01001169.1, read on the forward strand.
TTGGCCATTCTGGCTTTGGACAATAAATTTTACTGTATACCTTCCGAACAACCTTTGATTTTTGGAGTACCTACTTACAGCTACATGGAGATGAATTCTGTTGAATTCAACCTCGGTGAAGCTCTGGAAGTTGTCATAAATCAAGTTATGATCTTGAGTCGGGAGCGGCAGGTACAGGTCATCCATGATTCACCAGCTGAAGTGTCAACCATGGTCTTGTATGGAGACAATTTGAGGCTACAACAAGTCATCTCAGATTTCTTGACAAACGCAATCCAGTTCACCCCTGCTTTTGATGGATCAACGGTTGTTCTCACAGCGATTCCAACCAAGGAACGTGTAGGGACTAAAATGCACATTGTTCATGTCGAGTTTCGGTAAGTCTCGTTTGTCTGTCTCCATATATTAGGGCTGATATTCTCCATTGCTAGTCAAAGCTGTCTGTATAACTGATGACCGTGACTAAGACACGTGATTGACAATGCAGAATCACTCATCCAGCACCAGGAATGCCAGATTATTTGATTCAAGAGATGTTTCATGACAGCAATCGCGTCTCAAGGGAAGGGCTCGGCTTACACCTCAGCCAAAATCTGGTGAAGATCATGAACGGCAGTGTACAATATCACAGAGGAGCAGAGACATCATCCTTTAGAATCCTCATAGACTTTCCACTGGTTCACCACATTAACAGCTGATATATCTTCGCCGAGAATGTAACACTGGCTGCAGCGGACTCTCACTTAACCTCGACGGCATGTTCATAACTAAGTGCCGATATGATACTGATTTTTCACTACTCAAATTGGAAAACTGGGATACTATCTATTAGAGATTAGGGAGTGCTGGAGAATGTTAATAGCAATTAGCAAATACAAATCAAGTTAATGGATGACCTCCGCAGATTTGTGTTTAATTATAGTTCTGATCCAATGTTCAACCATTTTCGTGGCATCATTCTTCTAGTAAGGTTGTTTTGTCTCCTTTCAGGCGGGACACATAGGGGCGGTTTCGGATGTTGAAATCAAATACAAGGGTTTAGCATGTTCTGAGAAGAAAAATATGTATTGTTAGCTAGTTGAATGTAAATCAATATTCATCCTGTGGCTGTAGTTTAGTGGTAAGAATTCCACGTTGTGGCCGTGGAGACCTGGGCTCGAATCCCAGCAGCCACAATTTTTTTCTAGTATAATTAAGACGGGCTGCTCCAATGGAGGTCATTTATTTTGGCAAACAGAACTGAATACCGTATATTAAACAGTAAAAGAGACGTGTTCTGGTACTATTAATTTTTTTTTTATCTCTAATCTCACAGCATTCAAAATTTTTTTTACTTTAATATTATCAATTGTTTAAGAAAAACTGAATTGGGAGAGAATTGAATCGTGCTTTTATTGATAATAGGGGTCTCTTTATATAGAGGATTACAAGTATAGAGATAGAGTTGTACATGGAAACATAATCGTACATTAATTGGATATCTCCTAAAATTTTCCGAGAATATCTCTAATATAAACCTTATTTCAACTAAAGCAGGTAACCTCGAGTTTGGGTCAGACACATATTCTGAATTTACTTGAACACTCTCCTTTGTGTAGCCCAAACGTGGTGCTTCTCTCGTTGCCTCATTAAAAAAACATTGTCGAGTAACAAAAACCTTGTGGGACAAAAATAACCTCGGTCGAATGGAAAAAAAGCACAACACACCTTTCACGTTTCGAGACCATACATATAGACATCTCCTCCTGATGTCTGCATCTCCCCCTGATGACAACGGTCATGGGAGTTCAGATAACTTCCCCAAACGATGCTACCAACATGTTTCTCGAAAGTAGAATTTAGGCAATGACTTAGTGAGCAAGTCTGTCACACTGTCCTCAGATTGAACCTAGTTCACTTTGATCTTGAGGATAGTCTGTTGTTGCTGATTATGCTTGGCGTTGTCCCTTTTGATGTAGTCTTGCTTCATTTGTTCAAAACAAGCAGCATTATCCTAAATGCTCGTAGGCTCATCTGTGGTAGACTTCAAACCACAATTGTTCGAACATGCGTAATTATGGATCCAATCCATATACATTCACGAACCACTTCGTGAAGAGCAATGATCTCTGTATTGTTCGAAGATATAGCGACTAAGGTCTATTATCTAGACCTCTAAGATATCACGGTCTTTTACCCATAGTGAACACTTAACCAGTTTGGGAATGACCTTTGTGTGGGTCAGAGAGATACCTAACATCAGCAAAACATTCCAAAATATATGTCGTTTTGGGATGGGGATAGTGGAAGCAGGCTAGTGTTGGCGGCGTTCCTGGTGTGTGATGGATCCGAATCCATCATCTCTCTGTAGAGATAAAACAAGCTCATATCAATCATACATCTCAGGTACCGAAAGATATCTTTTACACCAATCCAATGGCGTTGCGTTGGGGCAGAGCTATATCTAGCTAACAAGTTCATGGCAAATGAGATGTCCGGTCTTGTGCATTGAGCTAAGTATAATAATGCGCCTATTGTACTTAAGTATGACACTTCTGCCTCTAACACATCTTTGTCATCATCCTTTGGACAAAGAGGATCATTTTCAGGATCAAAACTACGGACGATCATGAGGGTGCTTGAAGGCTTGTCCTTGTCAAAATGCCTAAGCATCTATCAACACAATGCTTAAGTTTCAAACCTAGACATAATCGTGTTCTCCCAAAATCCTTCATCTCAAACTCATATTTTAAGTGTTCAGCGGTTTCCCTTAACTCTTTAAGGGCTTTTAATGAAGATCATGTCCACTATGAACCACGATAGAATCTGAAACTTGTTATGGAAACGCGCGAGCATATCCCTTCCCATCAAGTAGTCACTTTAGTGAGCGTTTTAACCTTATTGCAAACGCACTCCGTGGTCTAGAGCCACTTGACTTGGGTAAATGAAGTCCACCATGAACCTTCATGTATATTCCGTATCTAGATCCCCATAGAGATACGTGTTGACCACATTTGTAAGCTGCATATTCAGTTATTTGGAAACTACCAAACTGACAGGGTAGTGGAGTGCAATGGCTTCCATTACGAGAGAATATGTCTCATCGTAGTCGATTCCAGGGCATTTTGTGAGAAGCCTTGCGCCATACGGCGAGATTGTCATCTCTTTTTCTGATCACGCTTTCTAACGAAGACTCATTAATCAACATGTTTTATGTCATGAGGTGTTGGCATTACTAGCTCAAAACCTTCCTCTTCGTTAGAGAATCCAACTTAACCTGGATTGCATCTTTCCATTTAGGCCAAATTTCTCTACGTTAGCATTCATTCATCAACGGAGCGTGGTTCGATATCATCTGACTCAACAAACTTATGCGCAACTACATCATCAATTATGATGGAGTTTCTATCCCACGTCTCATGTACACTAGTGTAATTTTCATAGAGCTCTATATTCTCAGGAATAGGTTCTAACGTTAAGGCGTCCCCCAACAATAACCATAATCCGAAAGATTCTCATGAGACTGATTTTGAGTGTCGATGATCAAAGGATTGGGTTGTACCAAAGCATTCTTCAAACCCACGGGCCTCCCACGCATCCTAGCTGGGGCCATGGCCTGTAATGCCAGAGTGCCACTCTCTTTGGCGTTGGCACAATGCCTACCTCTGTGTAGGGTGGCGCTACGTCCTCTCTTAGGGACGTCCATCCTTGCAGGCATGTTTGCAGCATATTTATGTGATCTTGTCATTTTAATGGGGATCAAGATGAGACATAGTGGGGACAGACCATGATAATTCCTGTCGTTCCTGCTGAACATCTGTGTTCTTAGCTCCCTCTAACGACCGGAAGACTGTCTTATCAAAGTGACATCCGCAAATCTAGCGGTAAGGAGATCGCCTTGCAAGGGCATTAAGTGGCGGACGATTGTTGGAATCTCAAATCCAACTTAGTTGCCTCTTTGTCTGTAAGGACCCATCATAGAGCGCTGTGGCGGCGCAATTGGCACATAAATGGCTCACACAAATGTGCGTAAGTACGATACTTGTACCTAGTCACTAGCTGTAACGCAGAGGTAGATTGAGTGGCGGTAGGTCGAAGACGGATTAGCATAGCTGCATGCGATATTGCATCACCCCAAGCGGATATAAGGAGATTGATGCACATTACCAATGTCGGGACTACCATCGTAGTCATTTCCGCGAGACCATTTGGGTTTGTTCATGAGAATATGATGTCTAACATCAGTCCCAATGCAATAACCATCGAAAGTCTTCGATGTAAACTCTCCAGCATAGTCAAATCTAATTGACTGAATATGATGATTCGGGGAGTGAGCCAGTTGTCATATGATATGTGCTAGGAGTGTAGCATAAGCAGCATTACAAGTGGACAATAGCACAACACATGACCAGCGTGTTTGTATGTCAACTAAGATCATGAGATATTTAACCGTCCGCAAGTTGGTTGAATCAGTCCATAGAATCCCCATGGATTTTATGTAAGAACAGAATGAGTATTTTCATATCCTTTGCATAGGACGGTCTCAGTCCTAACTTTCTTAAGGAACGGGCTTTGTAAAACGAGCGAGAGGCTTTAGAATCAACCAATGAGGATTTTGGTTGGGGCTAAGCGTCCGAAACGCTATTTGAAGCAAAGTTGGTGATTGCAACATCACCTAGGGCGTCATTGCCATGATGGACGCCATCCATAGCGTCATGGATAGGGACTGTGTCAGCCCTAGGTTGGTGGTGGATGAAGGCGGTGCCAGAGGCGGCAGCTGCGGTCACACTTAGTCCAGGAATCAACTTTTGATTCATGCTTCGTTTCGCTCGAGAGAAAGGATGTCCATGTGAAGTCTTTAGTAGACGGATCATCATATCATGACCAGGATGACATATCCTATCGTGACAAAGCCAATATGTGTCTAAATCCAAGAGATCTTCTCTCATAACTTCATTGGATTTAATAGCTCGAATAGTGACATAGAGTTCACTAGAGAGACACATAAACTTCTCTAAGATGCGCTTTTGTTCTCAATCAATAGAGGTATTGCAAAGGAACTCATTTCTGTTCTCTACATGCGATTTAGCATGGAATTCGTTGTCTATTGGCGACAGTAATCAAGGTGCCTTTTGGCAAGGGGAACTTGGGCTATTCTATGTCCTTGAATCAATACTGATGGCCCAGCTATCATAGTCACAAAGTCATATCTCAGAATAAAAATGGAGTCATAATGAAAAGAACTCGAAATTTTATTCATAAGCCAACAGAGTACATCATTGTCTTTTAACCATTAAGAGACTCTAATCCAAATGCTAGCTAATGCAAAACAATGGTAGTCGTCTAACTTCTTTCAGTAATTCCAATATAAATGTGACCAGGTGAGTAGAGAGATGTCGGTGGAGCAATGCTCGCTTAAGTACCACTAATCTCATAACCTTCCTAGACATCACACTTACTTTGGATGAGCCTACTTTGAAGAAAGACTAAACCATTGACATTTACTACAAAGTATATGGCAGTTGCCTATTACATCTCTTGGAAAAATAAAGACTTAAACAGAATTGACGATCTATTGATCTCAGCCAGATTTGTAGTCTTCAACCCTTCACTCTAGATCATCTTCTTGATCTTCTTGTTCCACATAGTGAGCTTCTCTTGCTTCACAATATGCTTTGTAGGCGGTGACAATTTCTTCACGAACTCTACAAATGTGTGCCCAATGATTGGATACTCCACATCGAGAACATATATCTCTTTGCTCAGACTCCATTGATTGAGGCGCTTTGAAAGCGTCATTTAGATAACTCTTAGTATTTGTGGCGCCACCAACATGGTCAGAGGCGTTGCCTCCCTCTCTCTTTCCACGTTGACCTCTTCGGTTCCGTGTTAGCCTATTTTAGCGGTTACTTTCCCAAGTAGAGCGATTATATAGACCAGAAAGTCCAGAAGTATCCCTAAGATTAGGGTTTCACTCTTGGCGTGGATATAATTGGATTCCGGAATATACTCGGTTTCAACGGATCTCGAATTATAGTTCTTCACAAGGATGTTGTCATGTTTTTCAGCGACATTCATAGCTCCATGGAGCTCATGAAACCTTGTGATTCATTCTGCAATAACATCGATTCGATAGTTCTTAGCAACCATCAATGCAGAGACGGGGAAGGTAGATAGAGTCTTCTCAATCAACATCGCATCTGTGATCTCTTTACCACAGAATTCCATTAAGGATTTAATGCAAAGTGCTTCCGAGTTGTAGTCAAGAACTGACTTGAAATCACAGAAGCGGAGGGTATGCCATCTCACTTCTAGGTCAGGAAGCAGAGAATCACGGACGTTGCCAAATCTTTCTTCGAATGAGACCCACAGCCTTCTGGGGTCTTTTTTAATCATACACTCGTATTGGAGCGAATCATCCATATGACGAGTCATTAGGATGATGGCTTTCGCCTTATTTGCCTCTAAGGCTGCTCTATTTGCTTCCAAAGCTTGAGCTTGCTCAACAGTTAGCACGTCCTGGTTAGGCTCGAGAATCTTATCCAGGATTCCATCGACCTTGAGATGCTGGCGGACATCACGAACCCACCTGTGATATCTAGAGCTAGTTGTTCCCAATGGAGCAAAATCCAATCTGTTCAGGTTACTCATCCTGAAAGAGAACAAGAATTTAGGGTTAGTTTCGGAGCGTAAAAGGTTACCACGAAAACATAGAAAATTTCTGAGCGTAATCACTTCCAAGAAATTAAGAATTTCTAAGCGTAATTGCTTCCAAGAAATTCAATTTCAAGAGGTATTAGATTAGATCGAAACAATGACGTAAGTGGTTGATTATAAATTCTCTACAAACTCTAAGTTTGGAGATCTCAACAAGCTCCAACTTTAGAGTGAGCACGAACCCCCACAGTTCAGCTTAATTAGGTCTCCCCTATGATGAAGAAAGGGGGGGGGTAGAAGAAGGGATGTTGCAAGTCCCCGAGAAAAACGAAGAGAAATTGAAAGTACGGAAAGCAGAAACATTAAAAAATACCTCTTTTTGAAGTCGTCGAGAGATTAGTCAAAATACTGATTGCGGGAGGTTGAAAAGTTCTTTTGACAAAAATAAGCCGGAGGTAGGAAACCGTTTGATCAAAATGGGCCGCTTCCTTCTTCTCCTTGTTTTTTTTTTTCTTTCTAACTTGGGCGGCTGCAGGCCCTGGTTTTTTTCTTTTCTCCCTTGTTTTTATCCTGCTGCTTTTGACCAAAGAGTGGCCGCGGGGCCCTCTCCTTTTTTTTTCTCTTTCTTTACTTCTTCTACTAACGTAGGCCTCCTCCCTTCTCTCTGCTATTTCTTCTTCTGCCCAGCACGTGGGCTTCCCCTTCTTTTTTTATTTTTTCTTTCTTCTTTCTTGGGCCCACATCCCTTTCTTCTTTCTTTCTTTCGGCTTTTCGACCAAGTCTCGCGTCTCTCCTCTTGGCCGCGTCTCCTTTTCTGGGCCGCGACTCCACCTTGTATTTTTTTTCTTTTCTTCTCTAATTTTTTTTTTTTTTTCGCTGGCAGAGATGCGGCGCCGGTCCGGTCACTTTATGGCTGGTTCCTGGAGTGATTGTTTCGGTTCATGGAGCCTGGAGTCAGGGTCGTAAGGTTGATCAAGTTTTACCTTGAAATAATGTCTGGAAGCTAGTGAGCCGGGAAGGGATCTTTTTTCTTCTTGAGGGGGCCGTTCAGTACTTTTTCGACCGATTCCGGTTGTTCCGCCGCCAGTTCTGAGTTCCTGAGATCGAGAGCTTCAAGATGGGGGTCGGTGGTTGCTAGGGTTTGTAGGCTACGATTTTAGGGTTTCAGGGTTAGGGCTTCGTGCTAATAACGTGTTTAAGAAAAACTGAATTGTGAGAGAATTGAATGGTGATTTCATTGATAATAGGGATCTCTTTATATAGAGGATTACAAGCATAGAGATAGATTTGTACATGGAAACATAATCGTAGATTGATTGGATATCTCCTAAAATTCTCCGAGAATATCTCTAATATAAACCTTGTTTCAATTAGAGCAAGTAACCTCGAGTTTGGGCCAGACACATATTCTGAATTTACTTGAACATCAATGAATTTAATCTCAAGGATTACTTAGCTCGTTAGATTAGAGATGATCAGATTTTTTGTTTTTCAGTTTTTTGGGCTGGGTTCCGCATAGGGCCTTGGCATCTCAATTTGAGACTAGTCGTCCATTTCAGATCCATTATTCTTGAGTCTTGACACCATTTTCACTTTATGATTATTTACTTTATTTTTACACCACATATTTTGCGCGAGGACAATCATAGTGTATGCGCCATCGCCACCTTAGAACAACTCCAACAGCTTCCTTATATTTTAATTTTTCTGTATTGATCAATGACCATTTATTTTTAGTTTTTGACACATAATTCTTATCGACGGTGGTTCGCATTGACATTTCTATATTTATAATTTTCTATGCATCTAGCCTGCAATCTCCTGCTGGATTGTCAACACAATGGAAAGATCTCCATGTCAAAAAATTGGTGGTACCCACTCAGGTGCTTCCTAAAATCCAAGAGCTCCTCCATATATAAATTCGTCGACACATCACGACCCTTAATAATTGCAAACCTATACTACAAGAACACAAGTCCTCAAGAAAGGAGATTACTTAAGGTGCTTAGAGCTATGAAGGTGAATCATGTCATCGTGGTCCTTGTTATAGCATTGGCAGCAGCAATGTTACGTGGAGCAGAAGCGGAAAATTAGAGTCGGAGGCAACTTGGGTTGGACCATCCCTCCCGGCGGCGCTGCCACTTATGCTTCATGGGCTTCAAAGCACACCTTTATAGTTGAAAAGGATACTCTAGGTAAAGTAGTACGCAGTACGACTATCTACATTCTAATTACATTTTCAACTTTCATGACTATGAAGATTGATTTCGCTGGGTGTTTTTGTTTTCTGCAGTGTTCGACTTCAAAGCAGGAGAAAATGACTTGACTATATTAACCAAAGAGAATTTGGACACCTGCAACACCAAGGATCCGATATATCAATTCAAGAGTCCAGGTGTACTGGTTGGAGCTTCCATGTCTTAATGAATCCCGGAATGTTTTCTTCTTGATGCAGGAGTATGACCAAGTGTCGTGGACTTCCATATTGGAAATGATGCGATCTGGATGGGAACTTAACAGAGTAACATTTATTAGCATTCTTTCTGCAGTTCCGTCTCTCTCACTTCACGAGCTAGGCCAGCAGATTCATGCTGTAGTCTTAAAATACAATGCTGCAAAGGACTGTGCTATTGAGAATGCACTTATTGCATGCTATGGAAAGTGTGGACAGATAGATGACTGTGAGAAGATATTTTCTAGAATGCCTGAAAAACTGAAGTAACTTAAGAAAATGAGGGATGCTGGATATGTGCCTGAAACAAAGTTTGCACTATACGATCTCGAACTGGAGAATAAGGAAGAACTCCTGAGTTATCACAGTGAAAAGCTTGCTGTTGCATATGTTCTTACTCGCCAGTCACAGTTGCCTACAAGGATTAAGAAAACCCTTCGGGTTTGTGGTGACTGCCACACTGCCTTCAAATACGTACATATCAAATATTGTTGGAAGGCAAATAGTATTACGAGATTCAAATAGATTAATTTCATCACCTTCAAGATGGTAAGTGTTCTTGTGGGGATTTCTGTTAATTGGCTTGTTATTACTCCGTACTAATTGGGACTTTGATTATGGTTCATAATGTCATCGTCTTGATTTGGGTGGCACTTCACTGAAGCGGCTGAACAGTACGGAACTATACCAAGTGAGTTTATCAACCTATCTAGCTTACATTTCAGTAGTAGCTTATATTCTTGTTATACATTTGTACATTAACTTATTATTTTTGGTAAACAAATTCAAGCTACATGTTACTGAGAAATAATCATTGCTAATCTGAGTAATCTCATAACCTATTTCTTTTAATACATGCGACTCCGTTAGTCTTCTCCCATCTTGTTGATTTTCTACAGCGTTCTTCAAGGGTCTTGGATGTGCATATCTTCTGTCTTGATTCAGTGTGTAATAGTAGACATGGTTTGGTGGCTTTCCTGGTTATGAACTTTCCCCGTTCAAGTGCTAACTGCTAAGTGCTGCTTGAAGTGTGTAATAGTAGACATGGTTTGGAGGAGATTACATACTACAAGAAACAAGTCCTCAAGGACAAGGAGATTACATAACGTGGTTAGAGCTATGGAGGTGAATGTTGTGATTTGGTCCTTGTTATAGCATTGGCAGTGGTAATGTTACATGGAACAGAAGCTGAAAAATACAGAGTTGGAGGCGACTTGGGTTGGACTATCCCTCCCGGCGGCGCTGCTACTTATGCTTCATGGGCTTCAAAGCACACCTTTAAAGTTGACAAGGATACTCTAGATAAGTAGTGCGCAGTACAACTACCTACATTTTAGTTACATTTTCAACTTTCATGACTATGAAGAGTGATTTTGCTGGTTGTTTTTGTTTTCTGCAGTGTTCGACTTTAAAGCAGGAGAAAATGACTATAGTAACCAAGGAGAATTTCGACACCTGCAACACCAGGTAGTTGCGCTTTACCACACCTGCAACGAAATTCAATTCCTTGTAGTTGTAATCATTCGTTAAATTTGCTCGTGTCATTCTTATGAATAACTACTGTATCTAATGCATGTGTTCTAGATATAGCGAAAGCTTGATGAAATTCATGTAGACCTAACCAGTTGATTCAGCACTACTACTAGATTAAACTTCGTTTGTACATTGTCATATCATAAATATTCACCTTCCTTCTAAACAAATATGCTAGAACCTTTTGAAGTTTTTTTCAAGCTTTAGTAACAGCTTTAGTATTCCATGTGCATCCGTGCATCAAATTTTGTTGTCTTGCGCATTAATATATTGATAGTATTAAATTTCAATGTTACTTGGTAGGGGAAACATCAACATATTTGGAGAGTCATGATAAAAATCTAACCGCTCATGAAAAAAGATTTCAGGATCTGTTGACACTAGAAGTATTTTTTGTAGCATAGAGGAATTTGAATAAAAATAGGTATTCAAAGGTGAAAAATTCTAGTATGAAAATAAGAACATGCAATTGGTAGGCCTCTAGTTGATATTGTGGGGGATGATTCAACTGAATTGGTGAAGAACATGCTCTCATTTGCATTGCAAGGTGATGCTACTCTTCTTTCCTCGGATACATTGTCTTTCCAGTCATTACCAATGTGTACAAAGTTTATAAAATAAAGGCGAATATATCATATCTTAGTAGTTCTCGAGTTTCATAACATCTGTAAGATTGAAAACTCTCTCTACAAACCCTACGCACTGCACGCATCGAAAGACTCTTTGTGATCTCCAATCTCCGTCCGGCAGCACTTCTTTGGGATGTCGTCGCTGGACGGGCATCTAGGCGGCGTCACTCGACGCTGTACTGAAGGATTCTAGGCGCTGTACCAGGGAGGTTTAAGGTTCAAGTTCTTTGGTCAAGGATGGTGGACGCGATCGCAGCAGACGGCGAAGTCTACGTCTTGTTTTCGCTGATTAGTTTGGAGATGGTAGAATGGTCGGATTGGGTTCCTGAGTTGGGCTGCGGGGCAGGCTTCTCCCTTGTTTCAATGGCAAGTCATATGGGGTTTCGAAGGCGAGGATGATCTGGTCGGATCGATCATGGTGGAGGTGGCGCTTGGTTTGGATCGATGGAACGACGGTTTTGCAGCGACACTTTGCTCCGACGATGGCGGTTGTCTGGCAGGGATGGTGCGAAGGTGATGCAAGCGCATGGGCTGTTGGTCTGTTTGTGGGTTGCTGATCCATTTTTGATTGGGCTGGAGTTTGGGCCTTAAATCTAGTTTGTCTAGCACCTATTTTCCAGTAATTCTAGTGGGTTTCGCCCTAATCTAGTCTCTTTTTTTTTTTTTTT
>LYNE01001169.1:36013-46594 GCA_001662545.1 Rosa x damascena
AAAAAAAAAAAAAAAAAAAAGGAACAATTAACATGCTGACATGCAGGGCATGTATGGAGAAGGGTAATACACACACACACACACAAGGCCCTTTTAGTGAGGAATCTTTTTTTTTTGCCATTTTTAGGGATCGCTCATTAGACCTACTTTTCGATTGTATTTTAACATATGAACCATTCAGTTTTTAGGTCGTAATATATAGATCATTCATGCTAATTTTCAGCCAAATTGATAATCCTTAAGGTATCGAACTAGATTAAATCAATAGACGAACCGAATCTGTCCAACTTGAACCATTCGTATTCATAATTATAAATCGCAATTATAAATGTTTTAATGATTATCAATTTGGCTGAGAATTTGTAGAGATGATCTACTCATATATACCTTAAAACTGAATGGTTAAGATGTGATATGTGATCGAAAAGTGAGTCTAATCAGTGATTCCCTAAAATGGCCAAAAAAATAGATATCTCACTAGAAAGGCCATGTGTGTGTATGTGTATTGCATTCGAGGCTGCAGTTATTATTGGAGTAGTCGGGCGAATTTTTTTTTTCTTCTCATTATAGTCTAGGGACTCAGCTACCACATAGAATTTTTTTTTTCTTCAAAATTTACTATCCAAAATTAAATGGACCTTAATTAACATTATGATGCTTTTCCTATATAGATCTCTATTCTTCTTCATTTTTTTTTTTTTCATAGGAGGGAAATCGAACTTCTAGTCCAGTCTAGTACTATCCCAATTCCCAGAGCCCCTTCCATTTAAATTTTTTGCTAAAGTTATTATTGGATGAGTCGGATAAATTTTTTTTGCTCATTGTAGTCAATGGACTTAGCTACCACATATAATTTTTCTTTTTCAAAATTTATAATCCAAAATTAAATGGACCGTGATTAACATTATGATGCTTTTCTTATATAGATCTCCCTTTTTTTATTTTTTTTTTCATTGGAGGGAAATCGAAATTCTAGTCTACTCTAGTACTATCCCAATTACCAGCCCCCTCCATTTAAATTTTTTGCTAAAGTTATTATTGGATGAGTCGGATAAATTTTTTTTTGCTCATTGTAGTCTAGTGATTCAGCTGCCACATAGGATTTTTTTATTTTTTAAATTCTGTCCAACAACTTATCTATCATATTTGCTATAATATATTATCCAAAATTAAGTTGACCTTCATTAACATTATGACTCTTTTCTTATATTTTTTTTTATTACATTGAAGGGAGATCGAACTCCTAATCTAATCTAATGCTAACTAATTCCTAACCCCTTCCTCTGTTTCTTTATATAAAATTTTAAATGAGTTCTNNGAAACATCCAACTCTCTTATGTGAAAAACCTTTTTTTTTTGGGCAAGATTATTACACATTTAGAGCATGTATGCAAACATGAAGAAGAAGGAAGTGAGGATCGAATTAGTGAATCTAGAAATAGCCTTCAGTGTTGAAAATTAATTATTTAAATTCTGAATAGAGTCGAGATTAACCAAAATCAATTTAAAAGTTTGTCCTCCTTTGTTTTGAGCTTTCTGGCTTAAGAGCTTATATGCAAGGACTGGATTAGATCTTGGTTGTATCTCTGACCGAGTACTTTCTATAGAAAAACATAAACTTGAAAAAAATTTAAAGCACAAACAATAGCCATGACTCCAATTATTAAACCTAGAACTAATCTGCATTAATAAGAAAAAAGAAGACCTCCAAAATCAACCACCTTGGAATCCTTGTCTTTGGGTACAACACTCCACCAAAATGGGTGAGATGCTCCAAGCGGTTCAGGGATTAAGATCGAGTGAAAAATGAAGAATTGTCATTGACCACAAAAGTGGAACAAAACTACCTTTTTTTTCTTTTTATTAGAAAATCTATTTTCTATTTGCTGTGTAATTCATTGTTTATTTACTGATTTGTATTTTATTAACAGAAAAGAAAAGTAAAAAAAAAAACATATAAATGCTCATCAGGTCCCAAATTTAGAAGAAAAATAGAAACATTTCCGCACATGTTAAGGGACAAGTATATAAATAATAAGAATTTTGTTTCTCCACCCCCCACCAACGCGCGCGCGCGCAGTAACTTCTCCGCATACCTGAAACTAACCTCTTCACTCTGTGAAAATATATAGCATGTCAACAGTTTCTAGTCTAAATCGATAAAATTTTTATTCACAAACCATAAAAGTGCAAATGTTAATAATTTCTTTAAATTTAACTTATTCATTATGCATCCTATAACAAAATTGTATAGATTGATTTTTAGCGGTGCGAATAACACCAGCACCATCAATTTAAGCTATTTATTAATATAGATAGTCATATTAATTTAAGCTGTCTGATATCTTGTTTTCATTGACCAATTAATATAGGTACCCATGTTTGAGAGTGTCGATGAAAGGGACTTGAAAGATGTCTGCAAATACTTGCGTTTGGTTCCATCTATCTACCCCGAGAATAGCTACATTGTTCGAGGGGGTGAACGGTGTGATCGGGTCATCTTCATCATAGAAGGCGTAATTGAATTGACCGACACAACGTCTAACGGTGCTGAAACAACGGGTTCATCATCAATGATTATGACCGAGCGTCTTGAGAAAGGTCAGTACTATGGACAAGAATTCTTGAATTGGGCATCATCGAACTATCCGCTCGTTTATCCGGAATATATGCGCACTCGTCCTATTTTGACCCGAGATGTTAAATGTCGTACCAAAGTCGAAGCCCTCTGTGTGGAGGATTACAAAGTATGGAGTTTAATAGAACATCTCAGCCGGGACTACATCTGGAGGCAGAATAAGTGGGTGAAGCAGACGCCTGCCGATAACAACACTGATGAGACATCAGACAAGGTTTTATTACATGAAAGCTTAAATTTTGTTTTAAGTTACATGACTCTTAAAAACTACAGATCAAATGCAGACTGTATCTCACCTGGGATTTCAATACCGTGTGACTTGATGAAATGGAACATTAATTAGGCAGAGTCGTAGAAATATATATATGTATTTACATGATGCTCCAATACATATACTGTTCCTTGTAATATTTGATGAACTGATTGATGAGCGTGTGCTATGAAACAGACAAACTTGCAGCCGGCAACAACAGAATTGGAGGAGTCAAAAAAGATGAAGATGAAGAACATGGAATTAGATAAAGGTAGAGGAGAACCAAGAGAAGACATTGCGGATACGGGTGCATCTACATCCACTACTGTTGAACAGAGACTCGAACAGATGCTTTCCGAGCAGCTGGTTCTGGTCCGACAGATTCGTGATGATGTGGCTAGACAGGGACAAAGATTAGATGATGTGGCAACACAGGGACGAAGATTAGATGACATGGCTACATTCTTAGCCACGTTGGGATATCCAGGCATATCTGCTCCTCCTGCCCCTTGAACTCTTGATGAAGCGCGCATTTAATCATTCATATTTATGGAGAGAATTTTATGTAGGAAGCAAAGATGGCATAATTCCCTCTCATACTCGTACCTTTGTGATCGAGGATGTTAATTATGATCCACCTTCTGTTAACTTTGATGAATCAGCTATTTAATTGAATGAAGTACGTAACATATATTATATATTGCGAAAACGAAAACATGAAGGAAGAAAGCACATCACTCTTCTTCACTACAACACTACAACACCATGTTCCGCTCTTTCTTCATTACAGGACTATCTTCTCCCACTCACAAAGCAAAACTGCGCCGCTCTTCACACCCTGCTTTCACTTCTCTCACCGCCTCACCTCTCCTCTCAAACTCACTTCACCACACCAACCAATCATCTCCGCCCCACATCGAAACCCAAACCCCACATTCCAATGCTACTTACGGCTATCTTCTCAATCGGTTCAAGGACTCCCGTACCTCAAACGAAGCCGAAACCTTTCATTTGCGGATTTTCAAACACGGGTTCACTCAAGATTTGTTCTTGTGCAATACCCTCATCAACGTTTACGTCAAAATCGGTGCTTTGGCTAATGCACGTAAGCTGTTCGACGAAATGCCTGAGAAGAACTCGGTTACTTGGGCTTGCTTGATTTCGGGGTATGCCCGGAGCGGTGTGCCAGAGGAGGCGTGTGGGCAGTTTAAACGGATGGTCTGTGATGGTTTCGTGCCGAGTGTTTATGCTTTTGGGAGTGTTTTAAGGGCTTGCCAGGAGTTGGGTCCTTGCAAACTTAAGTTTGGGATGCAAGTTCAGGGGTTGTTATCGAAAATGCATGATTCGGATGTGTTGTTAGCTAATGTGCTGATGTCAATGTATGGGAGATGTTTGGGTTCTGCCGATGATGCTTACCGGGCTTTTTGTGAGATCAAGTTTAGAAATCTAGTGTCTTGGAATTCTATTATTTCGGTTTACTGCCAAAGAGGGGATGCAGTCTCTGCTTATAAGCTTTTCTCGAACATGCAGAAGGATGGTGTGGATTTTGATTTGCAACCGAATGAGTATACTTTTGGTAGCTTGGTACCTGCCTGTTGTGCTTTGGCTGATTCTGCTTTGGTTTTGCTTCAGCAAATGCTGAGCAGGGTCAGCAAAGCTGGATTTTTACAGGATTTGTATGTAGGAAGTGCTTTGGTTAGTGGATTTGCGAGGGTTGGATTAGTCGATTACGCTAGGAAGATTTTTGAGCAGATGGGTGAGAGGAATGTAGTTTCGATGAATGGGTTGATGGTTGGACTGGTGAGGCAGAAGCGAGGAGAAGAAGCCACTCAAGTTTTCATGGAGATGAAGGACTTGGTTGGAATAAATATTGATTCGCTTGTGGTTCTTTTAAGTTCATTCACTGAATTTTCTGCTTTAGAGGAAGGGAAAAGAAAGGGAAGAGAATTTCATGCATATGTAATTGCAACTGGCTTGATTCACAGCAAGGTTGCAATAGAGAATGGGCTTGTAAATATGTATGCCAAATGTGGTGCTATTGATGATGCTTGTTCAGTTTTTAGGCTCATGGTAGACAAAGACTTAATCTCATGGAACTCTCTGATCTCTGGTCTCGACCAGAACGAGTGTTTTGAAGATGCAGTCATGAAGTTCTCTGAAATGAGAAAATCTGAGTTGACACCTTCAATTTTCACATTAATTAGTGCTTTGAGTTCATGTGCAAGCTTGGAGTGGATCATGATGGGACAGCAAATACATTGTGAAGCACTTAAATTGGGACTTGATTTGGATGTTTCAGTTTCAAATGCTCTTCTTGCATTGTATTCCGACACAGGGTGCCTTAGTGAATCCCGGAATGTTTTTTTCTTGATGCAGGAGTATGACCAAGTGTCCTGGAATTCCATAGTTGGGGCTTTAGCTAGTTCAGAGGCTTCAGTTTTTGAAGCTGTAGAATATTTATTGGAAATGATGCGATCTGGATGGGAACTTAATAGAGTAACATTTATTAGCATTCTTTCAGCAGTTTCATCTCTCTCACTTCATGAGCTAGGCCAGCAGATTCATGCTGTAGTCTTAAAATACAATGCGGCAAAGGACTGTGCTATTGAGAATGCGCTTATTGCTTGCTATGGAAAGTGTGGACAGATAGAGGACTGCGAGAAGATATTTTCTAGAATGCCTGAAAGAAGGGATGAAGTAAGTTGGAATTCCATGATTTCTGGATACATACATAATGAGCTCTTGCCCAAGGCCATGGATTTGGTCTGGTTTATGATGCAGAGGGGTCAGAGATTAGACTCTTTTACTTTTGCTACTGTTCTGAGTGCTTGTGCTTCAGTTGCAACATTAGAGCGTGGGATGGAAGTTCATGCTTCTGCTATAAGAGCTTGTTTGAAATCTGATGTTGTAGTTGGGAGTGCACTTGTCGACATGTATTCAAAGTGTGGAAGGATTGATTATGCTTCAAGATTCTTCGAGTTGATGCCAGTAAGGAATGTGTATTCTTGGAATTCATTAATATCAGGATATGCTCGCAATGGAGATGGACAGAAAGCTCTGAGGCTTTTCACACAAATGAAGCAACAAGATCAGCCACCAGATCACGTTACCTTTGTTGGGGTCCTATCAGCTTGTAGCCATGCAGGGCTCGTGGATGAAGGGTTTCAGCATTTCAATTCCATGAGTAAAGTACATGGACTGGCTCCTAGGATGGAGCACTTTTCATGTATGGTTGATCTTCTTGGAAGGACAGGAAAAATTAACATGATAGAGGACTTCATCAAAAAAATGCCGATGAAGCCTAATGTGCTTATTTGGAGGACAGTTTTAGGGGCTTGTTGCCGAGACAATGGTCGTAACGCAGAGCTAGGCAGGATGGCTGGTGAAATGCTTTTGGAGTTGGAACCCCAAAATGCTGTGAATTATGTGCTTCTTGCTAACATGTATGCTTCTGGTGGGAAGTGGGATGACGTGGCAAAGGCTAGGATGACAATGAGAAAGGCAGCAGTGAAGAAGGAAGCTGGGTGCAGTTGGGTCACTATGAAAGATGGAGTTCATGTTTTTGTAGCTGGGGACAAATTACACCCAGAGAAAGATTTGATATATGAAAAACTGAAGGAACTTACCAAGAAAATGAGGGATGCTGGATATGTGCCTGAAACAAAATTTGCACTGTACGATCTCGAACTGGAGAACAAGGAAGAACTCCTGAGTTATCACAGTGAAAAGCTTGCTGTTGCATATGTTCTTACTCGCCAGTCACAGTTGCCTATAAGGATTATGAAAAACCTTCGGGTTTGTGGTGACTGCCACACTGCCTTCAAATACATATCAAATATTGTTGGCAGGCAAATAGTATTACGCGATTCAAACAGATTTCATCACTTTCAAGATGGCAAGTGTTCTTGTGGGGATTTCTGGTAATTGACTTGTTATTACTCCGTACTAATTGGGACTTTGATCATGATTCATAATGTCATCCTTTTGATTTGGGTGGCATTGATGTAAGATATGAGACACTTCACTGAAGCGGCTGAACAGTATGGAACTATACCAAGTGAGTTTATCAACCTATCTAGCTGACACTTCAGTAGTAGCTTATATTCTTTTGGTCAACAAATTCAAGCTACATGTTACTGAGAAATAACCATTGCTAATATCATAACCTATTTCTTTTAATACATAAGACTCCGTTAGTCTTCTCCCATCTTGTTGATTTTCTACAGCTTTCTTCAAGGGTCTTGGATGTGCATGTCTTCTGTCTTGATTCAGTGTGTAATAGTATTAGACATGGTTTGGTGGCTTTCCTGGTTATGAACTTTCCTCGTTCAAATGCTAACTGCTAAGTGCTACTTGAAGTGAATGGGGATTTTTATTTGATTCTTCTGCGAATGGTATCATGAACAAACAATACATCTGATAAAAATGAAAGCGTTTCAAGTATCAAATTTTGTCTGAAATCACAAACTTCAACTGTTTTTGTCTAACTTTTAGAGCAATTCCAACCAATTACTTATTTGCCACACTATCAACTCCAACAGTTACTTTTTCACAAGAAATTCAGCTATAATGATTTAGGATTGATGGTTGACCATTTTTTTTATTTTTTGACACAGTTACTATCGATGCTAGCTCAGATTGACATTTCCATATTATCTGCAGCTAGCCTGCAATCACCTGCTGGATGTCAGCACAATGCAAACGTCTCCACGTCAAAAATTTGGTGGTACTCAGCCTGGCACTTCCTAAAATCCAACAGCTCCTCCCTATATAAATTCGACACTCTACAGATCCTCAATAAGTTCATTCCTATACTGCAAGAAACAAGTCCTCAAGGACAAGGAGATACATAACGTGGTTAGAGCTATGAAGGTGAATTTTGTGATCTTGGTCCTTGTTATAGCATTGGCAGTGGTAATGTTACCTGGAACAGAAGCTGAAAAATACAGAGTTGGAGGCAACTTGGGTTGGACTATCCCTCCCAGCGGCGCTGCCACTTATGCTTCATGGGCTTCGAGGTAGACCTTCAAAGTTGACAAGGATCTTATAGCATTGGCAGCAGCAATGTTAAGTGCAACAGAAGCTAGAAAGTATATGTAGAGTCGGAGGCGACTTGGGTTGGACTATCCCTCCCAGCGGCGCTGCCACTTATGCTTTATGGGCTTCAAAGTACACCTTCAAAGTTGACAAGGATCTTCTAGGTACACTAGTACACAATATGTAACTTTGAATTTTGAACTTAACTATTACATTTTCCATTTTCGTGGCGATGAAGATCTATTTCGATATGGTTGCTTTTGTTTTCTGCAGGGTTCGACTTCAAAGCAGGAGAAAATGACGTGATTGTAGTCACAAAGGAGAATTTCGACATCTGCAACACCACGAAACCATTATATCAATACAAGGGTCCAGTATTTCTTAAAGCACATATTATCTCACTTGCAGCTTCGCCGGAAAGGTAGCCATCTATTTTGCACCCAAGTCCAAGTCCAAGCCCAAGCCCTGGTTCAAGTGCTTCGGATGAATCTGCCGTGACAGAGCACCTGAAAATAAGGATGATGACATGAAGTTGCCGGTCTTTCATGGCACTGACCACAGCAACGGAATTCATTTCCTCCTAGCTAGTAATAGTAAACTAATTTAGGAAAATGTCAATTTACTCAAATTTGAGCTACACTTACCCAAACATCTTATAAGATTGTCCACTTACCCAATAAATTACATATATTTTGTCTTAATACCCAATTAATCTTTTGTTAACTCTACTGGACTCCGGTCACCGATCGCCGGACTCCGGTAACAGGTCGCCGGAAGCCGGTCACCGATCGCCGGTTGCCAGAATCTTATCAATGGTCGCTGGACTTCTTCAGAAGTCTCCTAAGAGATTGTCGGGGATCTCATAAGTCACCAGAGACTTTTATTGTCTTGTATTGCCTCCCAATAAAAATATTATTGCCCCCCAATAAAATGGCAGTAAAAACATTATTTGCCCCCAGTAAAACTTTTACTAGAGGGTAATAAAAAAATTTATTTCCCCCAAATAAAAAGTTTATTGGGGGCCAATAATGTTTTATTAGAGGCAATAGAAGCTTTAAAAACTTTAAATTACTTTAAAATAATCTCTTGTGTTTCTTAATGATCCATAAACCATTGTTATTTGCTTTTTTCCAATGAAATGTTTGGAAAAAAAAACAATTCAAGGGCGTACAGCAATTCACATTATAAATCATTCTTAAAACTAATACAGCAACAATGGATGGTACAGACTGCCACTCACTAAAGACTAAGATTACACTGCCAAAGTATCAAATATATACAAGAACATGGAACAAAAGACTCCAACCTCACCCCTAACCCAACTGCTACCCACCACTAACATATTTAAATATTCACAAACTTCTTTTTGCTTCAGAAACTTAGGTTTTGTTACCAGTCATCGGAAATTGAGTAACAGAGAACCGATCATCATTCGTCGAAATCACTCTTACTAGAGCCATGGCAATAGCTTCAAAAAGAAACCGTCTTGAAATAGCCTGTTCAAAACCAAAATAGCTTGGTCGCCGTGCTTCGAGTCCTTGTTCCTCAATGACTGAGTTTCGAAAATAATAACAATAATAACAATAATCAAGAATACGAATTTAGCAGCAATCTGGATTATGAACAATGCAAAAGAAATGGAATTGCGTGCATTATTAAGCATAGGGATGAGAATTTCATCGAGAGGCTCGTTTCTCCGAGCGGCATCGTTTACGTACTGGTGGAGGAAGCAGAGGGAGTTGTCGAGCGAGCCTGAGACAGAGACATGGCTGGTGGAGTTGAGAGGAAGATGAGAGAGTCGCGAAACGGGGTCGTGTAGCTTTTGGGGGCGGGCAGAGAGGAGAGAGGCCATTACTCGGCCGAGCGTGACTGACGTCATTGACTTCGGTGATGAATCTGATAACTCCGACGAGGTGGAGTGAGGGAGTAGGAAGTGGCTTTATGGTTCCATTAGATTGAGAATTTTCACCTGTGAGGATCAAATCGGAGACAAAAGAGAATCATCGGAGGGATTTGCAGAGATGATGACGGGCATTATTCCGATGACCAAGCCCACGTCGTCGTGAGAGAGAGATGGCGTCATTGCTGTTAGGGTAGGAGAGATAGATAGTGGCACATTGTAATATAATAAATGAGTTGAATCCAAAATTGTATTTCTATCTTTAAATTGAGTAAGTGAGCACTGAGCACACAAATCTTTTAGTAGAGTAAGTGGGCATTTGTTGGGCCTAAATTGGGTAAATAGTCAAGATCCCTAACGTGATGATGATGATTTACTTTGGATTTTATTGAAGCTTTATGGAGGGTATATTATACACAACCAAGTGACTATCCAGTGAAAGACATTAATGTTATTGTAGAAGAAGCAAAGACATTTTTCCTTTTCTTCACCTCAACTATGTGTCATCAATCCCACGAAAAAATATTCATGTATCGCATAAAATATTCACTTTTGTTTCATGTATTTCATGGTTGGTGTATTAATATTCGGAGAGTTTCTATTAGGACCTCCAAATCTGCTCACTTGACCTCACTTTATTATGAACTATTAAATGACATATATAACTTACTATAAAATGACTATTAAGGACAATAATTATACCCAAAAATATTATATTTATTTTATGTAGACTTTCCAATTCAATAATATTAG
>LYNE01001169.1:46656-67502 GCA_001662545.1 Rosa x damascena
ATTTATAGAGTGATTAAATCATTAAAATGACTAAATTTTTTATTTTAAAGATAATAATTTGTTTGTAAATTATATGAGTGAGGTTATTTGAGGAAGTTTAGTGAGGTTTAGTGAGTGAATTTAGTATTTGAAAATTTGATAAGAGGTGTAAAAAGAATAGAGGTCAAATGAGTAAATTTGGAGGTTCCAATAGAAAAACTCTAATATTCGTTTGTAATTTTTTGATATTTATTGAAATTTCCTTGTCCTTTGGTAAAATATATCTTATATATTAAGCCAATTCCTCTTAACATGGTTAAACTTTTTTTTTTTTTGAATAACATGGTTAAACTTTTAAAAGCCAAAAATTTCCCTTTCTTTAATATGAAAACAACTTTATATTCTAAGGACATAATAGTTAATCAACAAAAGCAGTTTTTTTTTGTTTGTTTGCTGGTAATAAGTAATAACTGCATATTTTCAGATTTTTTTTTTTATATATATAAAATTTTTCTGTATTAGAAAGAATACAAAGAATTATCTAAATGTCTAATTTGTAAAAATAAACTGCTCAAATAAAATTCTAACATAGCACATGCAAAAAGACCAGAATATCTTAAACCATTTCTAAAAAAAAAAAAAAAAGTCAAAGAAAAGTGGGCCTCAAAACCGGGGAAGAAATTGTGAAATGGTAATAGGCCCAAAACCCATTCTGACTTGGCGGCCATACAATTAATATATCTTTTAATTCACTGAAAACAACTGAAAATTCTTCCTTTGTTTTGCAGAGACGATGAAGAAGAACCCAATACACATAATAATAATAAGGGCTTTACTTTTTCGCTCCCATTTCTTTCTTTTTTTGGGTATGCAATTTCTCCTCCAATTCATCAATCCCTGTTTCAAAGTTCAATTCTTTACCTCACTCTACTTGGTGTCGAAATTTTCTCTCTAACTTTTTCATATTGTTGAACTAAACACTTGCAGGGAAAGTCAGGATTCAAGGACTTTCACCTTTGCTTCTGGTACGTGCTTCTGGGTTTTAGTTTCTTTCCACTGTAAAAAGCTCAAATTCATACTTGGTGCTGGGTCTACTTTATTTTTCTCATTTCTTCCATCCAAATTGTAGTCATGTGTGTTTTTTTGATGTGTTGTTCCTCCCTCCACAATTTCATTGTATATGGATGTGTGCATGGTTATTTGTTTTAGTTTGATTTCCAATTGACATGAAGTGGGTCTGGTTTGTTTTGCTTCAGCACTCAGCGGTGGTTCTTTAACTTGTTTAATTTGTTTGCACTTCAACCACTTTATGAATTTTGCTCTTTTAAGGAAATAATACAGAAACCTGACTTTTCTAAACAGAATGTATGCACAATCGGATTCTTTTTTGGTTTGGCATTTGAACATAATGTCCCTTGAATGGGTTGGGAAATTGAAATAGCAAAGCAAGGAAGTTGTAAATCTTTTTACATATTTGAACTGAGTTTTGTTTGATCGCTTGGCAAAGCCACAGTACTGCTGTATATCATAATTCATTATATTTTGTTTTCTTCGCAATGATTATTAAAAAAAAAAAAAAGGGAAGATCTTTTTCTTAAAGGTTCATGTATCCACTTTTTCAAAATCTCTAGAAGGACTTAAAATAAATGCAAGTAATTAGTAACCATGATCTTAAACTACCAAACTCGAGTAAATAGTTTCTCTGTCAAGTTAGTAAATAGTTATATATCTTGCATATGCCAGATTAAATGAAACATATTTGTGAGTTGAAGTTTTCATTTTTCTAATTTTTTTTCTTTTTCCTCTTTTTTGCTGTTTCTGTGGCAAAAGAATATGTAAGTTTGGACACTTCTGTTGGTTCACGAAAAATGAAGCCATCAAATAACATATGGATTCGGCGCCAACAGTGCCCATGTGGAGATTGGAAGTGTTATATTAAGTATGAAGGAGATGATCCGACCTCAGTAAGCTCTCTGCATGTAAAGAGTGAGATAACTTCATCCTCGTCCTCATCAGAAGCTGTCTTCACCCCTTATGTTGGTCAAATTTTCAAAACTGATGATGATGCTTTTGAATACTACAGCAATTTTGCACGGAAGAATGGATTTTCTATTAGAAAGGCACGCTCAACAGAAAGCCAAAACTTGGGGATATATAGACGAGATTTTGTTTGTTATCGGTCAGGATTTAATCAACCAAGAAAAAAGGCCAATGTGGAGCATCCCAGGGAGAGAAAATCAGTACGATGTGGATGTGATGCCAAATTGTATTTGACAAAGGAAATTGTTGATGGCATTTGTCAATGGTATGTTTCACAGTTTAGTAACGTGCATAATCATGAGTTGTTGGAAGATGACCAAGTGCGCCTACTTCCTGCATATCGTAAAATACAAGTGGCAGATCAAGAACGGATTCTCTTACTTTCCAAAGCTGGCTTTCCTGTAAACCGCATAGTGAAAGTGTTGGAGCTAGAGAAGGGAGTTCAACCTGGACACTTGCCCTTCATAGAGAAAGATATCAGGAATTTTATTCGGACTTGTAAGAAAACTGTTCAAGACAATGATGCTTTGCTCAATGAGAAAAGAGAGAACGATATGCTAGAACTTCTTGAGGCCTGCAAGGCTATGACAGAGAGAGATCCAGGTTTTGTTTATGATTATACCATAGATGAAAATGAAAAGGTTGAAAACATTGCGTGGTCATATGGTCACTCCGTTCGTGCATATACTGTTTTTGGTGATGTAGTTGCTTTTGACACTACCTACCGTTCAATCACATATGGATTGCTCCTTGGTGTGTGGTTTGGCATAGATAATCATGGCAGGGCAACTTTTTTAGGCTGTGTGCTGCTACATGATGAAAGTTCGCATTCATTTGCTTGGGCTCTGCAGGTTAGTGGATATAAAATCTTGTGATCAATCTGCACCAGTCTTTGTGTATTATTTTTATGATTATTCTTCTTTTGAACAGGCTTTTATGCGATTTATGAGAGGAAGATATCCGCAGACTATTCTAACCGATATAGACTCGGGGCTTAGAGATGCTATAGCAAGGGAGTTGCCCAGTACTAAACATGTTATATGTATATGGCATATTCTATCCAAAATTTCCAGTTGGTTCTCTTTGCCTCTTGGACCGCAGTATGAAAATTTTAAAGCTGAGTTTGATGTGTTGTCTCATCTGGAGAGTGTAGAAGACTTTGAACATCAATGGAACATTTTGGCTGCTCGGTTTGGCCTTGTGTCCGATAAGCATATAGGTTTATTGTATTCATCTCGAGAATCCTGGTCACTTTCTTACATTAGAGGCTACTTTCTGGCTCGTACACTGACAGCTGAGTTTTCACTAGCTTTGGAGTCATTCTTGAAAAGAATTTTGAATGCACAGACATGTCTACAAGTATTCTTTGAGCAGGTATGTTAATAAAAAATTTCTGTGTCTGTGTGTTCTTCAAATTTGGATGCTTCGTTATTAAGTTCTGTTTTGGGATCTTGAAGGTTAGTATTGCTGCCAACTTTGGGAATCAGACCAGAGAAGGGATGCAGTATATGAATGTGAAGACTGGCATGCCTATTGAAGAACATGCACGTAATATTCTTACACCTTATGCTTTCAGCGTCTTACAGCATGAAATAGTTCTGTCTGTGCAATATGCAACAACAGATATGGGAAGTGGATCATATCTTGTGCGACACTACAAGAAATTGGATGGAGAGTGTCTTGTCATTTGGATACCAGATGATGAACAAATTCACTGTTCCTGTAAGGAATTTGAGCATTCTGGAATTTTGTGCAGGCATTCCCTTCGCGTCCTTGTGGTAAAAAACTACTTTCAACTCCCTGAAAAATATTTTCTACTTCGTTGGCGGCTAGAAAGTTCCTTAGATTCTTTGGCTGATGAAAATGCTCAAATCAGTGCAGACGACTGTGCTGAGTCCTTTAACACTCTCACTGCTAGTCTGTTGACAGAGTCGTTAGTCTCCAAGGAAAGATTTAATTATGTTCATAGAGAACTTTCGAGTCTTCTTGAGCATGTTAGGAGTATGCCAGTAATTGAAGAGTATGCTGTGAATATGGCAGGTAATAGCATCAGCGACAGTTAGGCATCTTGATTTAGCATTTAATAAAAGTGCTGCACTGGGAGTCTGGAGGCTGAAGTATGTTGGTGTGGAAGGCATCAAATATTAACCATTAACATTTTTAAGCTCACACTTTGAATACTTGCAAACAAAGATACAGGAATACAAATTCTTTTGTCTACCCTGGCAAGCCAGCTCAGATGTTCTGGATGGGTGTCATTTGACAGTGTATGTTACCTTTGTCTTTTGGGTAAATGGTTTATATACCTTTTTCTTTTGGGTAAATGATGTATCTACTTTTGGGTATCAGTAAATGTTGGAAAGAGGGTAGGAAGAAGCTGGTCATTTTTCAGTCTGTACTCAGTAGTGTAAGTTGTAATTAACAGTATCCTCGATTTAAAATGTAAATTGGGACAATTCTGTTTTTTCTTCTCTGTATGAGATCTGACCGTAGTTCAGGGGTTATTTGTTCAAATTGCTTGATGGGAGGATGCACCATGAGGAGTTATAAATCCTTTAGAACTAGTTATTCTGGTTTAGTTATGTGTGAAAGAAGGCTCTGTTGTAAGACTAATAGAACCAGAAGATTGAGCTCATCTTGGTCAGTTTATCTGCTGTTTATTTTTGTTACAGTGTATCTGTTCTTTTCTTCTTCTGAATTCTGAAAAAGAAATTGACATATGCTGCATTTCTTCTCTTGAGAGAAAATATTTGTACATTTTGGCACTTCTATCTATTTCATTATCTTTTTGGTAATGAAATAGGGTTATGAACTTGTGGTTGCAAATCTCGGTTTTCTCTTCAGTTAGGGCCAGGAGTACAAGAACATGTGTAAATTGCTCAGTTTCTTGTAAATACTGCTCAATTACACGAAAGTTACCTCGAGTCTTTAACGAAGGAACCAAGACTTTCTTTCTCATCCCGTGTTGAAGAGTGGGGGCAATGGCAAATGAGAACGGCCTGGTTGTGTAGGTCCATAAATGGAAATCAATGGCCATGGTCATAATTACCAATGGACTAGTTTGATGAAAACGTCTGATTGGTGTTGGGGGCAGGTAAAACACGGTTACGTATTCATGTCTCCCAGACCCACACGGCCACACTCTACTTCAGCTTTTCAATTGCAATATCTGGGAGTGTTCCGCTCCAACAAGACCAGGTTCACTCATTGTGGTTTCTCCTTTTTGCAAGAAATGGAGAATGAGGCTCGAGATTCGAACTCTTAACCATAAGTGTCACGACTGCATGTGAAGATAAAAGAGAATTAAGGGTCAAGAGTCGAACTCTAGCTGTGAGTGTCACAAATGCGAAAGTTAAAGTAGTCTACCATTGAAGCTATGAGCATTCGTACTAATTTGAAGTGCATCTAAGAGTATGAGAGTGAAAAAACATGACGATTGAGAGTAAAACTCTAACCGTGAGTGTCACGAGTGTTGGAGCAAAGTACTCAACGTTAAGCGTGTACACTATTTTAATCATCTAGTGCATGCAAGAGTATGATGAAACATGGGATTAGGCAAATCTTGATGAAATGGATTTGCAACAAGATGGTGCATGCATAATTATTTGGTCTTGCAATAATTTGTCTCTGTTTCTCGTCATATATAGATTTGAGACAAAATATTGTGCTTCTCATAATAAAAATTAGTTAAGGTTTGAAGGTCTCTAATTGTCGGAGGTGGTCCCTTTGTGCTTGCATAACCAGCACCATGAAGCATAGTAATCAAATCGGCACTACGTTTGGTCGAGAACCAACCCTGAGTTTTGATTCCATTTTGCTAAAGATTTCGACAACATAGTATTTCAGATTGTTCGACAGGATTTTTTTTTTTTTCCTGAATTTTATGCCGTGTAGATTGTTCATGATGCAACATCTACATAGATCTGTTTTTCTTAGAAAATTTATTGTCTGGTGTATGATCGGACAAATTTGAATTCTGTGAATAAGACTGCTTCCTTGTAAGTACATGGAATAATCTTATTGCTTCAATTGTCCTTTTCTGGAAGACCTGGAATGGAACCAAGTCAAGTGAGAAATTTCTTGCTGTCTTCTTCCAATGAAGATAGATTAACAGCTTAACATGCATAGAGACCAAGCAAGAAACAGAATCAAATAGATCCACTATAGAGTAGTAGAGTACGAACAAAAGTGAAGTCACGGATTTTATGGATTACTCAATTGGATCGTATCTTATTTGATTTTTGATAAATGCATCATAAACCCAGTGACAAAAAAATTGAAGGTCTAAAAGGCTAAAGGTTGGTCTACATTTAGACCATGTTGTAGACCAAAAGTGGACGGAGAAAGGTTGTAAATTGGTCCACCACATATAAATGTTATTGATAAATTATAATTTAGTCCCGAATGAATGAAGTTGAGTAAATTATAAATCTTACTGTTTGGATGAATAATATTATGAGAATGTCTAAAATAATTTAGTCCCGAATGATATAAATTGAGTAAATTATAGACCTTATTGTTTAGATGAATAATACTCTTTGAATGTCTAAAATGTTGTACAAATAGTTTTAGTGCTCTAAATGCTTCTTTTGCATATGGCTGAGAGATGGAATACTTTTGGCATTCAATTACATTATAGTTCTAAGTTGCAAGTTCTACTCCCACCTGCAACACATTTAAGCTAAAAATTGTATTATTAACTGATATGATGATGAAGAGTAGAAGATGAAGACATGATGAAGAAGGGTATTTCTACAAAATTCGCAACACACACACAGTTACGGAGCAGTCTTTTAATTCAGACCAAAGAAGGAAAAAAGAATAGCTAGTCTTCTACTAACAAACTTCCTAGTGAGTTCAATTTGATCACTGACATGAAACCATGATCATAGATTGTTGGACTTCAAGTTTAATCCCTTCTCTGACTTTTCTTATAAACTCATCGCATTTCTTGTTCAACTCTTCTGTACTCAGAAACCCAACTTCTTCTTCTTCTTCTTCTTCTGTAATCAATAACTTTTTCTCTTCTTCTTGCACTTGTTCAGTTTCTACATTGATAACTTGATCTTCCTCTGCCTTTTGTGCATTTGTTTCTGTCAACTTGACCACTCCAACTTCCCGGGTTTCGCCATTGATCTTCACATCATCTTCATCATTGATGAGATTAGACCCCGATGGAGAAGTCCCAATAAGACCAGAATTTTTCACAATGAACACCAGGAGTCCATTGCAAAGCAGGAACATGTAGTTCTTGTCAAAAGTGTAGCTGAACAGTCTCACAGAAGGTGAAGATATGAAGGCATTGGAGAAATGAACAAGAAAAGAAATTAGAGAAGACTGAGAGAACAAGATTGAAAAGACAGAGATTGAAAGCAAAAACTTGATGGCTTTGCTATGAATGATATAATCCATGGGTTTTTTTTGCTCTGAAGAAGAAAGAAGCTCTCTTTTCTAGCAGGGTATTCTCAGAAAGCTCAGTGAAGCTAGCTTGGCTAAAGGATATGAACACGGTGGATGTTTATATAAGGTTGGAGCGTGAATATAATACTGGCTACACTCGTTTTGGCAAGAGAAATTAGAAATGGACCCCTAATGGAGTCAACTACCTCTTTAATATTTCTTTGGAGACCAAGACTTAAAATCATATCTGGTCTTTCCAAAAACCAAAAAGTAGTTAAAAGTCATGGTTGTTCCAAGACACTAAAAAGAGTTTTATGATGGTTCTTGTAGCTGTCGTATTAGTTATTACTATTAGCTCTTCAAGGCCAAAACAAAGGTTAGGTTTGTGTTTGAGTTTTCACTTAAAGGGTTTCTTTCTTTTTAGGTGGTTAGCTTTCCTGTTTTCATGTTACAGTTGAAACGTACAAATAAAGGTGAGCCTTTAACTTAAAGAGATGGTAGGACTTCTAATGGGTTGGAGTACTTTTGTATTTGTAGATGACTTAGTAATTTCCAAGGGTTAATGTTGGGATGTTCATCAATAAAGTTTAGCTTGACTGAGGGCGAAAGATCTTAAAGTTTGGCATATGGGTAGGCATTAAATGACTAAATAAATAAAACGATCATAAAGGCGAGTAGGCCTGGTATTTTAACCCGTAACCCGCAAACCCGCACTATACTCGCACAAACCCGCCCGTTTACTCAAAAAACCAACAAATTAACGGGTTTTGCGGGCTAAACCCGTTAACTCAAAATCCTTCCTAAAAACCTATTTCCCATTACCCATACGGGTTCCCCATTTTTTTATATATATATTTTTTCAATCAGGGCATTTTTATAATTTTTCTTATTCCCCATGAGGATCCGACAGTTGGATTTTCGTATAATTGTGAAAAGAAGATTCAAAAGGAGATCCGTGAGGATTTGACCGTTGGATAGTCGTATAATTTTGTGAGGATGATTCTAAAGGCGATTTGGGACGATCCAACCGTTGAATCTTAGTATAATTGTGCAAAGATGATTCAAAAGGCTATCCGTGAGGATCCGACCGTTGGATCGTCATATAATTTTGTGAGGATGATTCTAAGGGCGATCCGGGACGATCCAACCATTGGATCTTCGTATAATTTTGAGAGGATGAACCCAAGGGTGATCTGTGAGGATCTGACCGTTGGATCATCGTATAAATCGGTAAAGATGATCATCTAGGTGATCCGTGAGGATCTGACCGTTGGATAGTCGTATAATTTTGAGAGGATGAAACTAAGGGCAATCCGTGAGGATCTGACCGTTGGATCATCGTATAAATTGGTAAAGATGATCCTCTAGGTGATCTGTGAGGGTCCGACGGTTGGATCGTCGTTTAATTGTGATTTGTGAATTATTTTTTGTCAAAAAAGGAAAGGAAAAAAAATCTAAAAAGATAGAAAATAAAAAATTTCAAAATAGAAAACCAAAAAAGTTCATATAGAGAAAATGGCAAATGAGGGGTTATATGCATAAGTCTTAATTGATTTTAGTTGCTTTGATAAAAAGTTAAAAATAATAATTAAAAAAAAATATTTACGGGTCTTAACGGGTTCCAACGGAAAACCCACAAACCCGCCGGGTTTGGCCCGCAAAACCCGTTAAGCTAACGGGTTCTTACCGGGTCAGCCCGTTAAGAACCCGCACCGTATCTGCACTATACCTGCACGTTGCCAGGCCTAAAGGCGAGCATAGAGTAAAGTTAAAAATGTAAATACTGTAATTGTTTTTAAGTTGTAAAAGTATATGATTTACTCAATACATATAATTTGTGAATGATTGCAAGTATTTGAAGTTTATGTTCTAGTATTTTCTACTATACGAGAGGGTGAAGTGAAAAGTTTTTTATTCATTATGTAATTTCCAAAATAGTTGTTACAAAGTTCTATCCTTCTTTATATTCTATAAACGTTTCAACAACTTTTATGTCGAATCATGGCAATGGGGGAAGGTTTAGTCTACCAATTAATTATCTTAACTAGAAATGACTCGTAAACTTCAAGGTCTAACTTGTTTAATAAAGATTGACTAATAAGTTTATGATCTAACAAGTATGATTTTTTTTAAAAAAAAATATTAAAATAGAGCATCAGGCGATATTAGCCCTGATTTTTTCAAATCAATAAATTGGAGTTAAAATATACCAAGTTTTCAAATCAATAAATTGGAGTTAAAATATACCAAGTACATACCTGTGATTACAAAGTCGAGTTCATACCTGAGATTACAAAGTTGAATGAATCTTAGCATGTGGAAACATGTGGAAGGGTGTTGAACAGAACTGGAGGATTCACATTATGTCTAGTTTTGCCAGCAACTCTTAAAGGCCTTTCTTCTCCATGCCCATGTGGGCTTGTCTAACTCATAGTTGGGGGTCCATTCTGATAACCTTAACCCAATTACCAACTGGATTTCATCTGTTTGAGTTTGTGTGCTTGGTTTTCATCGAACCACAGAATCCCAATATCATTTGCCTCTAAAAAGTATTGGATCTTTGTATTTTGACCCGAAAGCGTATTTGTCTTTATGAGTATAATTTTGTCAATTTGGTCCATGTGTTTTAATGGGAGTCACTTCTTCATCGACAGTCTTCCTAGGATTCCAAACTCAACCGTAACAACTAAATCCGAGGGATTGCACTCGTTTAGTGCGGCAACACAACACTTTAATTATGAACTAGCTTATGAGTAACACACACCACTACAGACAGCAAAGTGGTTTGCGTAGAAGCAATCATCCTTCAAAAAGAGTGTGCGATAGTTTACTGATTGAGCGCTTTTGCGGGAAAGAGTTTTTATCACTAACAGTGTCTAAACTTTTTGGCACCTGACAGAATGATACCAAACTTTTAAAATTAATCAAAATGATAATTCTAAAAATATATCAACTTGATACCTTGGCTTATTTTCCATCAATTCTCTATTAAAATTGTTCACGTGCAGTGCATGTGAGGTATTTTTTAGGGTTATAATAGTATTATCACACAAAAACTAAATTTTAATTATTTTATATTTTATTTTATTGATTCTGTTTTTTTTTTTTTCCAGAAGGTATGGTGGAATTGAAATTGAATGAAAGATTTTAATTTTATAGAAGAAGAAGATTGGGTTATAAATGGTTGATGACTCCTTTGACCACAAATCACTTCAATTTATGGGTTTGATGTTGCATCTGTGCATCTCTGTATTCAGTTTCGGATTCCAATTCTACAAAACTTTTGAATTCGAATTACAATTTTGTGGTGTCATTGGTGGCGGCGAGATCATTGTATTTTCACGTAGTTCTATTGCTTAATAACCCTTGATCCAACTACTTTCACATAAGCAAGAAAAAAGAGTCAAAGGTTGTATATACCCTTAGTTTGAACCGAGATGTGACGGAAAATGGACACGAAGGCATGAAATTGATCAATTTCTAAAAGTCTAGGTATCTTTTTGATTACTTTTGAAAGTTGTATATGAAATTGATCAATTTTTATAGGTTTAGGTATCTCTTTGATCACTTTTGAAAGTTGGGTATCATTCTGTCCGATGTAAAAAAGTTTTGACCCTAGTGGTGCTAAAAACTGTGCGGGGAAAATGAGTGGAGTTGAGCAATAGGAAAAAAAATAGAAGACCATAGTGACAAAATTGAAACATAATGATGAATTGCAAGTCAAAACCCATGAGAAAATTATAGTTTGCTTCACTTGAGAGCTAGTTATTATGAATAAAAGTTTGCCATCAAGTATAAGCAACCAAAGTGCCAAATGTCCTTTCAACTACGGTAAAGGCCAATCATGCCATTGAAAAGAGGCGAAGTATATTCTACTTCTTTCTTAAGCAAGGAACCAATTAACAAAAATAGACCATTCAATCCACTTCAGTATTCACAACACAACACAAATATCCAACATTGTCTCACATTACTGCTCAAAATTTGAGCTTCATCTGGACTGACCATTTTGCATGGCTGCCCACCTGAGTCCTTGTTCGTCTTCTTCAGCCTCATTCACAGCCTCTTCATTCAAGAACAAGACTACCCACTTCCCCAAGTTCATCACTTTGATAAGAGAAGGTCATTCCTCCAGATGGGTCTCTCAGATTCGCCCCAGAAATCGGTTTCAGCTCAAATCCTCAAATGGGCATCCACTCAATGCCCTGTCTTTTCATGGCGGTCCGTTTCTTCATTCCTCTCTTGTTATATGCTTTTGTTGTTCTGTTTGCTCAGTTCTTGTGAAATTTCCTTGACTAATTATTTGATTGATTGCTTAGAAATTTTGATAGAGATTTCATTTCATGGTTAGAGTTATCCCTATGAAAGCAAGAAGCAATCTTTAATTATCAGACATTGTCCATTTTCTAATGCTAAGTAAGAATATCAATCACTCGGTGCCTGTCCATACGATTTTTCAATCAGTGATTGTAAAGTAACGGTCTTTGGAAGCTTTGAGGTGTTTTGGATGTTCAAAGTTTCAAACTACTCTTTTTGACATTGGTGCTTAATTTGGTTGTGTGAAAGCTACAATTAATCATGTACTTTGTCAGTTGTCTTTGTTTATCTTATCACTGCTCAATGTTAAATGGGTATTTGGGGTTTTCAGATGGAAATTCTGTGGGCCAAGAACAATTTGAGCCTCGTGGCAAAGAGGGTACCTTTCCTGTCTTAGATTCGAAAAATGTGGGATCTAAGTTGAGCATAACTGTTGTTGGTGCTTCTGGAGACCTTGCCAAGAAGAAGATATTCCCAGCACTTTTTGCTCTTTATTATGAAGATTGTCTACCCGAGGTTCTAGTCTTTATCTCTCACATCAATTTTTCACTCTGTAATGGTATGGCCGGTGACATTCGGTTTGTGTCTTCGTGTAGGATTTTATAGTCTTTGGTTTTGCTCGAACTAAAATGACTGATGAAGAGCTAAGGAACATGATCAGCAGAACCTTGACTTGCAGAATAGATAAGAGGTATTTTATTCTGCTAAGCCACAGTGAACATTTGTTACATAAACCTTTGCAATTTCTATAAACTGACATGCAGTAATGACCGACAGGGCAAATTGTGAGGACAAAATGGACCAGTTCTTGAAAAGATGCTTCTACCATTCTGGTCTGTATAATTCTGAGGAGAATTTTGCAGAATTGGACATCAAGCTGAAAGAGAAGGAGGTATTGTGTTCACTGCAGTTTTTTCTTACGTGTTCCATATCAGCTATTTTTGCAAGAGCAGAAAATGGTAATTGTCATTATTAATGCTTTAGAAAATTCATCTTGTACTAGCTAAGTTGTTTAAATTGGCCACTTAAGGCACATGACAACAAATATTTAAGCCTGGCAGTGGCAGCAGTATTAAAAGTATCTGGATGCACTGACTTAAACTGTCTTAAATTACATTGGAAAATGTAAAATCATTACATGTCAGTGTTATACCACATATGCATAGCAATCTTATCGTGTCTCTACAATTGTTCCTGGTTAAGAGTGAAGGTCAACATCATTTCCAATTTCCTTAACATGTGCATAAATTATTATTAGGGAATGTATAAGAGTGAAGGTCAACATATACTAAACTTTTAATTTCAGCTAAAGTATCAAAGGCAGTCAAGTCTTCTTTAGGTTGGTGCCATAGGCTCAGATACTGATCTGAAAATATACAATGGTGTTCTAGTATGTGTCATGAAGAACCTCATTGCTGACAGATTTTATGTGGTTGAATTATATTGATACATAGAAAAATAAAATAAAAGGTATATAGTTTTAATAGATGGTTTAATATCATGGAAGTTACTTGTTTCCAGGCTGGAAGAAGGTCAAATAGGCTGTTTTACTTATCAATACCTCCAAACATATTTGTGGATGTGGTGAGATGTGCTAGTCTTAGAGCTTCTTCAGAAAATGGGTGGACCAGGGTCATTGTTGAGAAGCCATTTGGTCGTGACTCTGAATCATCTGCAGAGCTAACCAGATGTTTAAAGCAGTACCTTGCTGAAGACCAGATATTTAGGTGAATTTTGCTCTCATTTCTTTTAATTAGTCAAACCCATAAATATTGTGGGAAAAGTTTGGTCATGTTGATAATATTACAGGATTGACCATTACTTGGGGAAGGAGCTTGTCGAGAATCTATCAGTGCTTCGCTTCTCAAATCTTGTTTTTGAGCCTGTCTGGTCACGTAACTACATTCGCAATGTGCAACTGATCTTTTCTGAAGATTTTGGCACAGAGGGAAGAGGGGGGTGAGCTTCTTCCTCAACATTTGACTGTTTATTTAACCACTTTCAATCATTTGACTGTTTGTTTCCATGTTTCCAGATATTTTGATAAGTACGGAATCATACGAGACATAATGCAAAATCATCTTCTGCAAATACTAGCACTGTTTGCGATGGAAACACCGGTCAGCTTAGATGCTGAGGACATCAGGAATGAAAAGGTATTGTAGTTTTTCATTTAATGTTCTTAATGTCAAAACTGTGGTCTAAAGAACTTTTCTGTTTCTTTCTGAATATGTCCTTAATGCTCTCACCATGAGTGGATGGTAATATATTTGATTGGTGGGGATGGTCTGAACTCAGGTAAAGGTTCTAAGATCAATGAGGCCACTGCAGCTTGAAGATGTAGTTGTTGGCCAGTATAAGGGCCACAGCAAGGGCGGTAAATCTTTTCCTGCTTATATAGATGACCCAACTGTGCCAAGCGACAGTCTCACCCCTACATTTGCAGCAGCAGCTCTCTTTATTGATAATGCCAGATGGGATGGAGTTCCTTTCCTGATGAAAGCAGGAAAGGCCCTCCATACCAAGCGGTATGTGGAAATGTTTCATCTTCTTTAGTATCAATCCTTTTACTATTCCCTCACATGGTAAGGATCTAAATAATTTAGTGACCTGAATTTTTTGCTTTGACCACCCAGAGCAGAGATCAGAGTTCAATTTAGACATGTCCCAGGTAACTTGTACAAGCGGAATTTTGGAACTGATTTAGATAAGGCAACAAATGAGCTTGTGCTCCGTGTACAACCCGATGAAGCCATATATTTGAAGATCAACAACAAAGTCCCTGGTCTTGGAATGAGACTAGATCGAAGCAACCTAAATTTGCTTTATTCAGCTAGGTACAGTCTTTTTAAATTTGATCCATGCCTTTTTAAATTTGATCCATGACAAAAACCTTAGACTGGTGAATAAGTGAAGATGGTACAAGAACTTATATGCCTTTATAATGATCCAATGTTGTACATTACATGTGAAGGTATCCAAGAGAAATACCAGATGCATACGAGAGGCTACTGTTAGATGCAATTGAAGGGGAACGAAGGTTGTTCATAAGAAGTGATGAGCTCGATGCTGCTTGGTCACTATTCACACCATTGTTGAATGAACTTGAACAGAAGAAGATTGTTCCTGAGCTGTACCCGTACGGTAGCAGAGGGCCAGTAGGACCTCATTATCTTGCTGCAAAACACAATGTTAGATGGGGAGATCTCGGAGACGAGGATTCGTGAAGTGAGAAATACTTAATTCTCAGGTCTTGCATGCTCATGGCTGGTTCCTGTTCCATTTTCGCCATTGATTGTTTTCATTCCATATATTGAAATACTGAGTATGCTTCTGTTCTCATAATTTCTGGTGGGTGCATTGTCATTAGTGATTGTTATCATTGAAGAGCCAGAAAATTGTTTGCAAAGCAATAACTTTGTAGTTGATTATTGAAAGAGAATAGCATGATGACCATACTAGTGCTATAGTGGCTTCCCAACTGGGCAGGCCCAATATATCTTTTAACTGTTATTTATGTCAACAGCATCAAAACCCACCACAATTTTGGGCCACTAAACAAATGATGGAAACTGGGAATTTTTTATTTTTATTTTTTTAATCGGGAAACTGGGTAATGTTTAAAGAAACATAATACATGGGATGATGGGAGTATCATAGGTTCCTTCAACTTCAGCACCTTGTACTCAAACTGAGCTACACCAGCCTTTTACTATCAATTCAAGCTCGACTACTAACTCAGCATCCTTATGCCTTCAACTTGAGCACTGATGTTCCTTTTCCGACACTATCAGTGGCATGGCGCCAAGCATTTTCTCTTACTATGTCCCGCAGGCTCAGTGTTTTTTATGCTCGATCCTTCTAAATAGTTAACATAAATTCTGCCGTGCAGGATTCCAGTACAAAATGCGAGAGACGGTTTGTTCAAACGGCACTGCCTCTCGCACCCCCTTGCACTGGAATCCCGCCTTATTAAGAGTTTGGAAGGAGGATCTAACTCTAGAGTAAAAACTTAATGAATGATGATGAGTTAGATGAGAAGGAGAAGAGAGGTGGGTCCATGACAGGAGGAAAGGGAGAAGGGATTGAATTAAATTCGGTTCTGAAATGTGAAGAAGAGCAAAGAAGAGAGAGAGCAGTAGTGATGGGGTTGTACCTGGTGTCCTGGAAAGCAGTCTGTGTTCTGTCTTACTTGTGTGTGTGGTGTGGTGTAGGGATATTGGTGTATGATAGTTACAGACTGAGACTCTGAGAGGTGAGGTGAGGTGAGCAGAGCAGGGAGAGAGGTGAGCCTGGTTATGCATGCCACACCTACATAGGAGAGACGAGTAGAGTAGCAGTAGCTAGGGCGCTCTAGGACCAGACACTAGAAGACACGTACTGCTCTCGCTATCTATCTATCTAGCTATCTCTCTATCTAAGTCAGCCTGTCCTTTCTTAATTTCTTTCATTTAAGAGAGAGGGAGAGAGAGGGTTGTACTTTAGGAATAGGCGAATGGCTAGCTAGCTTGAGGTAGGGTATATAAAAGATCTTTCAGTTATATTCCATCGAGAAAGAGAACCGCTGATTAGACATGAGCATGCCATTCTAGTCAAAAAGCACTATCCAGAGACCAGAGTACCATCTCTCTCTCTCTCTCTCTCTGTATTGTCTTTCCTCCTTAGGGTCCCATCTCATCCCTCTTTCTTCATTTAAATCTTTCAAAAACACACACTCTCTCTCTGATCGACTGGGTTTCTACACTCGTTGATGATTTTGCAGATGCCAGCTACTTAAATAGATAGATACTCTGACACCAACATCTGTTTTCTATGATATTTCAAAGCATTAGAATTTTGAAGGCAAAAATTGTTAAATTATAAATTATTTACATGAGACTCTTACTCCTCAAATTCTGAAATATTGAAATTTTGAAATTATAAATCATTAAATCTTAAATTATTTGCGGTATATGTATCTCATTGATTAAGTTAATAGAATGATTCTGAATTAATTTAATGAGTTAATTTAACGCATTCAAACTTCTAAATATTGACTCAATGAGCAATTTAATAGCTCTAAATTTTGAAAATTCAGTACTCTAGTACTCTAGTAGAGTCTAGAGTACTAATATAACACATTCTTCCCTTCATATATTATTTGGATCATGATACTTCTTAAAATAAATTTAAAAAAAAATTATGCTAGGTAATAATAATATTTAGTAAACCGCTAGATTTTGAGTATGAGCATGAGGATTATATGCCCTTACATTTGCAACATTAATCGACATGCACATAGATATAATATATATATATATATATATATATATATATATATTTGGGCGAATAGAATTATTAAATTAGTAAATATTTGTGGTGTATATAATAAGTTAATTTAATAATTTTTAACTCTGAAATACTATAAATAACCCAATTTAAATCTTTTGCTGTAAAAATATGAGACTACTATGAAAGTTGCCAGTTTGAGACCCCCATTATCATCATTGAGGTGTATGTTATTCATATAATAACATTTGAGTCGATTTGGCACCCTTTTATGGAAGCATGCTTGAGTCATAACATACTAACATAGCCATTGTTAATTATATTATTTTTGTTAAAGTCGTGGATCAAAACTAATTTTTTGTTTCGGGTTGACTCAGAGTAATCTTGTTCCAAGTCACACAAACCTTAGGAAGTAATTAAATAATAAACAGAATAATCGCTTTCCTCATATTTTCTTTCTTTGGGAGCAAACATCCCGCCTCTCACTAAAGAGAGATCAGTCTTTGTCTAGTTGATCGACATTAATCGAGGTTGTGCACTAATAATCATTTCCACACAGTTTTGAGCATTTATTCGAACAGGCGCAGAGGTAGAGATCGTTTGACTTGGAAGCTTGAAAAGAAAGGTAGGTTTTCTAAGAGGAGGATTTAGTGCATTGACATTAGATTGTTATATTATATTAAATATACTTTTATGTTATTAATAAAAATATTAATTATAAATATCAAGAGTTGAGATAATCTTATAAGTGTTGGATCATTTGCACTGTCGGTGCATAGAATAAGTTCCAGGTTTTCTACTAAATTTGCTTATAATGCAGCCAGAGATATTGTGCTAGGGAATACATTAGCTTCTTCTCCTCTTGGAGACCCGTGTAGTCTTCTTTAGAATGAAGAATATCACAAATAGTCACTCAATTTTTAC
Source organism: Rosa x damascena (assembly GCA_001662545.1). Classification (NCBI taxonomy): domain Eukaryota; kingdom Viridiplantae; phylum Streptophyta; class Magnoliopsida; order Rosales; family Rosaceae; genus Rosa; species Rosa x damascena. Next base: position 64,585 of record LYNE01001169.1, read on the forward strand.
CTATTTGACACTTTGGTCACTCACCTTTTAAATATATCACTTTGGTCACTCGATTTTAACTCTGTTATTCACTTTAGTTATTTCATTAATTTTTTTTATTAAAAAAAATTATTTGCCACAACATTAATGATATTTTTGTCTAATTAATTGTGAAAAATTGAGAAATATGTATTAGAATGATTGGGAGAAGTGATCAAAGTGAGATAAAATGCCCTTTGGGTGACTAAAGTGATTGACAGTGTAATAGTTGAGCGACCAAAGTGATATATTTGAAACTTAAGTGACCAAAGTGTCGAATGAGTCATAGTTGAGTGACCATTTGTAGAATTCTCCCTCTTTGGAATGCTAAAATACCTTGAAAGGTTTCTAGCTATTTGCATTTGGCGTGCTTGTCACAATGTTCTACCTTCAAGGGAGAGCTAGAGTAAGAGGGGTTATACAAGAGATGAGGCGTCTTTTATGCTCACACAGATTTAAGACTGTTGGACATGTATTATATGAATGTCCCATAGCGCAAGACATTCTTTCTGCTTTTCCTTTCTTATTTCAGGTTCTTGACACTCCTTTCATCTTTAAAAAAACAGAACAAGCTTCCAATCTTGCAACCGATATTTTTACTAAACTACTGATGTTGCTTTAGGGTCTTTGGAAGAACCGTAACGACAAGCTATGGAATGACAGCTCTAGACAATCTCCTGAAATTGTTGCTAGCACCATGGCATGGTGTGAAGAACTTTAATAACCTAACAAAGGTGCTGTGGTGGAAACAAGGCAACGTTTGAAAAGGAGAGCAATGTGGTCTCCTCCAAAAACTGGTATGATTTTGCTAAATGTTGATGGAGCTTTTGTTCCTTCTTTGAACCATTGTGAAGTTGGGGGTGCCTTGCGCAATGAGCAGGGAAATTTTATTGTGGGTTTTACTTATAGGAAACCTAATTTTACTTTGCTTTCCATACCGAGTTGTTGGCTATCAAGAATGGACGTAACTCAAGCCCCAGGTACTTCTAATGTTGTGGTCATGAGCGACTATTCGAAAGCTGTCAAGGCGCTAAGTGATGATGGTGAAGACCATTATGGCATTATGTGCTTGGAATTGTAGTTGAAGACATCAAAGGCTTACTAAGTGAGTTGCATTCTTTAGGGTTACAACATACCTATAGAAGTTCTAATCATGTTGCTAATAGATTAGGTTATGATTTTGAGTTTGATTCATAAATAATGATTTACTAATGTTCTGGAGCTTTTTCCGGATGCTTTATAATATAATTGTACTCGTATAATTATTAATAAAAATTCTTCTATTCCTTAAAAAAAAAAATTATTTCATTTCCGCTTGTATTTTGTATTAATCCTTTCTAAAATTGAAATAGGACGATTGCATTATTTAAAATTAAAATACAATGAGTCATTTCTGTCGCACTATATGTAGCAAAAAAATCATACTAACTGATTTTAGGTTTGATACTTTAATTCAACAAAATTCTCACTCCTCCCGTTGCATACTGACCCTGCACACCTAACCAAATTCCCCCAAAACAAAAACAATTATTATCGTCAACTGTGTTTGAATTCCAAAATGTGATGGTATTTACTCCCACTTTCATTCGGGATTCAACTGGGCAGGCCTATTTTTTTTTATAATCACTGCAACAACAGAAATACAGATACACAGAGAAAGAGAAAGGAAGAGGGAGAGGGAGAGGGAGAGGGAGAGAGGTCCAAAAGGACCAAAGAGAGCTTTGTTCTAAAAATCCCCTGAAAAATCCAGAGAGCTTATTCAAAAGTCCTGCGGTCCCAACAACAGTTCCCCAATCCTCATCACTCACCTCCGCCGTCTTTGCAGGGCGGGAATTCAAACCCCTCCTCCCTCCTCAAAACCCCAAACCCATAAATTAACCACAAATCATAACAACTTTAAATTACTTATTTCCCCATATTAGAGCAAAAAAATAATAACAATGGGAGAGGCCGAGTGAGAGAGAGTGTCTCAAAGTTTATATATCAGTTTGGGTCCCTCACTTTGTGTGTCTTTATCCATACCTTTTTGTCCTTGTTTCTTTTCCTCAAGTTTCTCTCGTCTCCCTCTTTTTCTCTCTTCCTTCTTTGTTTGGTCTCCCTTTATAGTCCACTCCATCACTTTCTTTCCATTCATGTCTTCTTCTTCATCATCATCACCATCATCTTCATCACCTTCCACATCTCAATTTGATAGTGGCAATGCGGCTGGTACTAGCACCGTACTACAAAGAAGGGGTGATTTTGAAGGGCCATCATCTTCGAGACGACGTGCCGTCAGTGAGGTCTGGCCGGAGCCTTTCCTCGAAGCCCTCGCGGCCCAAGTCGCCATTGCCGCTTCTCGCAACATTGGCCGCCTCGCCGCAGCTGCTGCACTCGCCAATGTCTTCCAGGTATGCAATCCAATCAGAATTCAAAATCTTCTTTAAACTAGCTTGTGGTATTCATAAAATGTTTTGGTTGATTACATATGAAGATGTGGAATTTAGTGATTAATCTCTCCCACGTTTAATCTGTGAGAGAGGTTTGTATACAACGGTTATATCCCAGAATTGCTGGTGTTTCTTTGCGTGGTTTAGATAATAGAGCAATCAAATTGATGCTTCTTTTTTAATGCCTTAAATAGACAAAATATTAGTTTAGTCAAAGGCCATATGAAACTGCTGTAACCCTGCCAGAGAAATTTTTTATTGAAATATTCCAAAGTTTCAAATTTAATTTTCTGGTTTTTTCATTGGGCCAAAATTCAATTTTGATGAGAGATAATTGCAGATAGAAATGGTAGCAAGTATAGATAATTGCTTCCAAGGAAATAAGTGTTTATTTCTGAAAGCAACTGGCTTTTGATGGGTCAATTCTCACTTCTCATTAATGTCCCTTTCACAGTTTTTTTTTTTTTTTTT
>LYNE01001170.1:0-18955 GCA_001662545.1 Rosa x damascena
TCTATTTTTTTGTTACTTTAATTCAATTTATTTTTACAAATTACCCTAACTGCCCTCCTTTGCAATTCTGATTATTTTTTTATGGAAAAGAAAAGAAGTAATCACAAAGAGTTTTGAAGTCCTCGTCTGCAATAAAATAAGGGTTTATATTTTAGAATTTGGTGATGATTGACTTGTAGAAAAGAAAAAAGAAAAAAGAAAAAACAATCAGAATTGCAAAGGAGGGTAGTTAGGGTAATTTGTAAAAATAAATTGAATTAAAGTAATAGAAAAATAGAAGGGGTGTGTGAATAGAAAAAATGAGACAAAAAAAAAATCAAGAATGTGCATTAAGTAATTAAGGGGGTGTATATATTTAAAAATTTCTCTTTTTTTTTTAGAAGAAAAGGAATTACAACAAGAAACCCCTTGGACAACCAAGGTTAACAGAATCTAGAAGCAAGGCGGACGAGGCCGCATCTGGAATGGAACCGATCCAAATATTGGGATTAGAAAGATAATAACCTGTCGAAGTGATGGCATCTGCAACTAAATTGGCTTCGCGGAAGATATGGGAGAAGGAAATGACCTCAAATTTCGCAGCAAGACAGATTATGTCAGAGATCAATGATCTGATTCTCCAAGGCGTGGCACAAGCACGATTAATACAGTTGATGATGAGGAGTGAGTCACCCTCAACTTGAATTCTTTTGATGTTTTGACAAAGAGCCTGGATGAGACCATCTTTAAGAGCACAGCCCTCAACAGTAGGTACTGAAGTGACACCAATCTTACGGGTACCAGCTAGGATAGGCCTCCCATTAGAATCCCTGATGATGAAGCCCGCAGCAGCACTATTACGACTTTTCACTGATCCATGAAAGTTGAGTTTAAAGAGGCCAGCTGGAGGGGGTTTCCAAGTGATAGTACCGGTTGACGCAGATCCTGTCTTTGAAGCTACTCTTATTTCTTTTGTTACCTTCAATCTTCAAACTTCCTCTGTTTATTACAAACAAACATATCGGGTGTTAATAAAACTAACGAAAATTTCTATGAACTTTTCTAATTGTGTAGTTTGATCTCAAATCTTTAACTATAGATTTCACTTCATGGATACCTTCCAGGTAACTCAAAATGAATATAACTAAGTAATTGTGCCTTGGCTGTGCAGTTTTAGCTTACTCCGATTAGGTTTGAAGGGGATTGCCTATAGGTTATTCAAGAAGATGATCTACAGTGAAGGGTTGAAGACTACAAATTTGGCTGGGATCAATAGATCGCCAATTCTGTTTCAGTCTTTATTTTTCCAAGAGATGTAATAGGCAATTGCCATATACTTTGTAGTAAATGCCATTGGTTTAGTTTTTCTTCACATAGGCTCATCCAAAATGAGTATGATGTCTAGGAAGGTTTTGAGATAAGTAGTACTTAAGCGAGCTTTGCTCTACCGACATCTCTCTGCTCACCTGGTCATATTTATTTTGGAGTTACCGAAAGAAGTCAAACGGCTACCTTTGTTTTGCATTAGCTAGCATTTGGATTAGATTCTCTTAATGGTTAAGAGACAATGATGTACTCCATTGGCTTATGAATAAAATTTCGAGTTCTTTTCATTATGACTCCATTTTGATTCTGAGCATATTACTTTGTGACTACGATGGCTGGGCCATCAGTATTAATTCAAGGACATGGAATAGCCCAAGTTCCTCTTGCCAAATGACACATTGATTACTGTCACAGAAACTCTCTACGCTCTTAGGGAAAATCGCACCTATGAATAGCCAACGGATTCCATGCGAAAACGCATGTAGAGAACGGAAATAAGTTCATTTGCAATGCCTCTAACGATTGCGAATAAAGGCGCATCTTAGAGAAGTTTATGTGTTTCTCTAGTGGACTCTATGTCACTATTCGAGCTATTAAATCCAATAAAGTTATGAGAGAAGATCTCTTAGATTTAGACACATATTGGCTTTGTCACGGCAGGATAGGTCATCCTAGTCATGATATGATAATCCGTCTACTAAAGACTTCACATGGACATCCTTTCTCTAGAGCGAAACAAAGCATGAATCAAAAATTGATTCTTGGACTAAGTGTGACATCCGCCGCTGCCTCTCGCACCGCCACCGTCCACCACCAGCCTAGGGCTGGAACAGTCCCTATCCATGACACCATAGATGGCGTCCATCATGGTGATGGCGCCCTAGGTGATGCTGCAATCACCAACTTTGCTTCAAATAGCGTTTCAGACGCTCAAGCCCAATCAAAATCCTTATTGGTTGCTTCTAAAGCCTCTCGCTCGTTTCACAAAGCCTGTTCCTTAGGGAAGTTAGGACTGAGACCGTCCTATGCAAAGGATATGAAAAATACTCATTCTGTTCTTATATAGAATCCATGAGGATTCTGTGGACTGATTCAACCAACTTGCGGACGTTTAAATATCACATGATGTTGGTTGACACGCAAACACGCTGGTCACGTGTTGTGCCATTGTCCACCTGTAAATGCTGCTTATGCTACACTTCTAGCACAAATCATATGTCAGCGGGCTCACTCCCCAGATCATCATATTCTATCAATTGAACTTGACAATGCTAGAGAGTTTACATCAAATACTTTCGATGGTTATTGCATTGGGACTGATGTTGGACATCATATTTCTTGAACACACCCAAATGGTCTCGCGAAAACGACTACGGTAGTAGTCCGGACATGGGTAATGTGCACCCATCTCCGATCTTTATATCCGCTTGGGGTGATGCAATATCTCATGCAGCTATGTTAATTCGTCTACGACCCACTGCCACTCAATCTACCTCTGCATTACAGCTAGTGACTGGGTACCAGTATCGTACTTACGCATATTTGAGTGTGCCAATTGCACTGCCACAACGTACTATGATGGAACCTTAACGACCATCAATTTGGCTGAAAATTTGCAGAGATGATTTATACATTAGTACCTAAAAACTGAACGGTCAAGATGTGGATATGTGACCGGAAAGTGATCCTAAACCTTAACCTCACTCTGAAATTTTAAAGCGGGGCCTCGCTCTGGATAGGATATATATATATATACATACACCCTGAAACCGGATTAATCGAAAGAATCAATTTAATAAAAATGAGTCTAACTCAAATCCTTCCATTGAGTTTCTTCTTCTTATTATCTTTATTCGTTAAGCATCAATTGAAACCAAAACAAAAGCACATGATCTACCACTATGTTCGATCGATTGCTATTGGGGTTGCAAGGATAAGAAGAGAGCAGAAACAATGAATCACTTCACGACCCTAGCTGGATCTATCGTCAAGCCACTAAAATCAATGGTCTAGCGACGTTGAGACATTATGTGCCAGCGAGTCGAGAAGGAGAGCGGACTTAGGAAAGATCCAGAGTGCCTCCTTCTTTTCCATTTTAGTAGTGTCATGACTATATTGAGAGAAAAGAGAGAGTCGGTCTGATCTGCAGAGAGATCTAGTATTCTTCACACCTTTCCTGACCTCTTCTCTCTCAAGTATTCATGGATAAAATGAATGGCCCAGATTAAGCGGTGTTAATATTTATGGCTCAAATCACATCATTTTTTATTGAGAAGTTTTATATACACACATCCACAATTACTTAATGCACACCCCCTATATATTTTTTTCATCAAACGTCCATCTATACCCCTCCTCATTAATAAATAAATAAAAACCAAAAACAAAGAAGAGTCCACAAAAATAAAATAAGAATTAAATGCTTTATAAATTAAAATATTAATTAAATATGTTCATATAGGTAAATGTTCTCCTCGTTTTCATAATATAGTCGACGTCTCTTCAAGATCATACGTGAACGTCAATGACATACATACATATGAAGAATTACTAAGCAACCAAATTGGTACGTTGAAACATATTGAAATAAGTTATAAAACCATCAAATATATCTTGGATACATGAATACATCATGATCAATCACTTTGTTTGCAAAACAACCATCATGGCTCATTATTTAGTGATTTTAATATTGACCATGACTATATCGATCACGAAGATATTGACATATATTGAATATTTTAAAATCTTAGAGGCATCAAGTTTTTCAACTTGAAAAACAACAAAGGTAAGAAAGTTAAGTTATTCAATCGTCTAGCAATATATCAACATCATTTATGTGAGAAAGAAGAAAGGTAGTTAGTAATTACCATATTGATATGTGCCGAAATTTAATTGCTAATTAATTCCACAAGAAAACAAAAAAAAAAAAGAATGCATTAAATAAAAATTTATGATACATAGCCAACCTATTTTTTATTCTTAAGTTTTTCTCATTTATTTATTTAATGAGGGGCATAGATGGAAGTTTGATGAAAAAAATGAGACAAAAAAAAAAAATCAGGAATGTGCATTAAGTAATTGAGGGGTGTATGTATTTAAAAATTTATCTTATTTCTTTTGTTACCTTCAATCTTCAAACTTCCTCAATTTATTACAAACAAACATATCGGGTGTTAATAAAACTAACGAAAATTTCTATGAACTTATCTAATTGTGTAGTTTGATCTCAAATCTTTAACTATAGATTTCACTTCATGGATACCTTCCAAGTAACTCAAAATGAATATAACAAAGTAATTTCTAAATTTATAGGATATTAAAATAATTTATTATTGTTATTTATTTTATTTTATTTTCAAAGTAATTCGGGTATTACAAATCCACGCTCTTAAAAAAATTTCGTCCGAGGACAAAAAGTAATAACCATTAAGCATAAAGTACTTGTAGAGAATGAGTTGCACGTACAAATTTTCTTAAAAAATTTTTATAGCCTCTTTTCGATCACCACTTTTGTGTATGATGCGTTAATAATAGACTGCATTGTGAAAATACATGCTAGAAATGCAGCCCTTTTTAATTTGATCTGTTCATGTTGGGCTCAATTGAATTACCACCAAATGTATTGTTGCCATTGTACATATGATGATATTGGGCCGGCCCATCTTCATCCTATATATATATATATATATATATATATATATATATATATATATACTATTATTAAGAGAAGAGAGCTTGCTCTCCAAAACTGAAATTTTTTACCAAAATATCCCTTAAATATTAAAAAACATTTGAACTCAAATATTTGAGAAAGCCAAAATAGTCAATTCACAAATAAAAGAAAATTAAAAAAAAATTAAAAATCAAAAACAAAATATTTGCAGCAATTTTCTCCACATTCTGTGGAATAACTTCCCATGTAATTATTCACACCCATAGGGTGTGTTTGGAGTCTAGTACTATTATTAAGAGAAGAGGGTTTGTTAGCCAAAATCTAAAATTTTGACAGAATTGACCCTAGAATATTAATAAACTTTGAGAATTAATTAAATCACAAGGATAATTAAGACATTTACAAAATGTATTTTTCTTTAAAAAATTTGAAAAAAATTATCCACAACCCACTTTTCTCTCTCTCACTTTCTTTTATCTGCAATAACAAACTTTTTTCTTCTTTTTTTTTTTTCTGAAAAAAAAAAATTAATAGCTTGCACATGCAGAGCATGTGTGGAAAAATGCTAGTATTTTATATAATTAAGCTAATTCTTCAGGGAATGGTTAACTTTTTGAACTACCATATATGTCCTCACATAATATAAATATTAATAAATAAGTTATTTCTATATGAGGATAAGATAGTCAATATGCTATATCATATTTGAAAAACTTGCAATACCTCCCGAAAAAAAGAGAAGCTTCCCTAAAATTAGGAGAGAAATTGTTGTAACTTTTTTTAATTTAAAAACATAAAAGCCAATTAAGAGACTAGTATATATATATATAGAGAGAGAGAATTGGGACTTCAGCGCATCCCAAAAAGCAGAGCAATACCTTCTTCCGTTCTTGTGGAGACAAAAACTTGCAGAGTATAACTGGTCGGTCCAGGTCTTACATTTTAAAATTGCTTCTTATTTTGTTTTGCTTCTTATTCGTGGAGCCGTAATTGCCGTCGGAATTGAATTAATTTGTAGTTCATGCTCGTCAACTAGGATAGCGTTTGATTCTAATTTGCCACTTTGTGTTCTAATTCCTAGTTAGGGTTAGGGTTAGGGATTTGTTTCTTGGGTTTTTGTTTGCACATGGTTGTGATATTATTCTACTTGATTGTGTGATAGGTTGATTAGGGGTGACACTCAGCATGGGGGAGAAGGTCGAAAACTATTTGTACTTGCAATTTAAGGATCATCTTAGAAGGGTGAATCTTAACAAGCTCGAGGAGCAAAAGGAATCTCCTGAGTTTGAACTAGTGGCAGATTTTCTGGAGGAGAAACTCCCCTATGGAATGTGTGTTTTTTTGCAAGATTCGAATAAATTGTACATGGTTGGAGGAGAAAGGATTCGGAAGAATGAAACAGCTGGAAGGTATTGGTGGCGAGGATTTCTCGATGCTGCAAACGAACTTGACTCCTCTGGCCTCAGTTGTGATGTTTTTGTGTTAGATTCCTCCAACGGAAAAATCTCTGCTGCTCCTGGTTTTCCAAAACCAAAAGGACCAAAGATCAATGCCAGAGCTTTGGCCACCATGGGTGACAAGGTATACGTAATGAGTTTTCGGCCATATTACTATCACGGTACACTTCCATCTCCGGCCTTTGAGTGCTATGATTCTGCAAAACAGTCATGGGAGGAGCTGCCTGTGCCTCCAAATTACTATTGTTCGTCTTCTGCTGCTACTACTTATGGGTTTCATTTTGTGCTGGGCCCAAAGATTTATTTGTGCACTCCTCATGGCTTCTTTTGTTACAACGTGGATCAATCCCCACCTAAATGGGAATTCATAGAAGATGCAGAATGGCAGTTTGATCAGCTCCCCTCATATAATTCAGAAGAGGAAATGGAAGACAACAAGATTGAGGACTACTCACTGCCTCTGATACCGGCTTTGCCCTACCGTTCTATATGTTTTGCAGAACCCGGAAAAGGGGGCCTCGCCGTTGGCTATACTGCTCAAGGATTAGTGGGTTACTTCTTTGCGCCTAATGGCAACCTACTGTATCAAGAGCCACTCAATCAGTTGAACAGCAACTCTAAGCTTCCCTCCCCCAATAGCTATTTCTTTGGTGGAAAAGTTTGCTATGTAGGTGAAAACAAATTCTGTCTCATTCTATCTGGAGAAATTGATCAAACTTCATGGTCGTGGTCGTTAGCTGTAGCAACTTTTGATGTGAAATGTAAAGCTAATGTTCACAATGGTGATGGAGGAGGGAAACACTTCTACCATGATCTTCCTCTGTGTTATCATCAGTTTGACAATATTAATTCGTGTTTTTCTAATGCTTGCAAATATGAGAACAGCGAGTCTCCGAGGCTTTATGATTACCTTAATTTCCAGGATGCCTTCGTCATGTACGGTCACTCTCTCACCCCACCCTCTCCCCCTCTTTTAGATTTTAGTATATTAGCAACTGTTCTCATTGTGTTCTCCGTGTGTCTAGTAGTTTCATGGTTTGATATGCATGATGTCCCATAAATAAAATAAGTAAAGAAGGTGCATGGTTATTATAATAAAAAAAAGAGTCAGTGCTTGAAGGTTTATTTTCAAATAGCAAACTGCTAGTTTGATACCAACCCAAATGATTAGCAGGCAAATACAATTAGTAACTACCTATGTTGGTCCAGTTTTAGCAGCTTGAACTATTCCCTTCAAATTGGATTACATTGCATGTTTTATTGCTTTCATCCTTTTCTTTACCAATGTATTATGTGTTGGTTTTTGCTTTTATTCATCTCGGCTTTTGCATGCATTTGCACAGCTATGCAATTGTTCTGTCATTTTATTTTTTTGTTCATATCTCTCAGATCCTCCGAGCCTAAGAGCCAGCGTCACCACAACCACAAGCGCAAGCGGATTATGATGGGTGTAGGTTTTCAGTTGGTGTGAATTGTCTATGGTTGGGAGGGGTAATGTTTGGTTTTGAGCTCCTCCTGGTTATGGTCCTCTCCAGTTAAGCATATATTATGGGCTGATATAAATTGTCTATGAATATCACTACGTTTTGCCACCGCCCGCCGGTGATTGATTGACATGGAGAAACAGATTGTACAAGACTTTTGGTACTAGGCATAGAACTGTGGAATGCATGCCAAGTCAACTTTTTGCTTTGGATATTCATTTGTCCAAAACTTTGATATGTAATACTCTTAAATACTAACCAGGTTCTTAAAGCCCCATCTTAATCATGCCATTTATTTTCTCTTTTGTCTTTTAATCTCCCGTCTTACTTTCTTATGCGGATTGGAGGAAGCTTTATTAGATACAAGCTTCTGCTAGTCATGAAAAACAGAAAGTTTTTTTAAATCTTGCTTGCTTGTTTTCTGGTTAATGGTAGTTTTGTTTTGTTTTTTTGTTTTTCCCTCCAGACTATATCAATTATCAGTTATTGTTGCAAAAGATAGGAAGTAACTGGTCTCTTTAAGCTTTTTTGGATAAATGTACTCCTTTTTGACTTGGAGGAAGTAACTGGTCTCCTTTAAGCTTTTTTTTTGGATGCTGGAATATTTCCGTAAGCATTTGGTACAAATATTCTTCATTGAATTTTGTTTGTTTGGACATTTACTTTATAGAGCCTCGAGGAGTTGATGTTATCTTCAGTTTTATTGAAGTCAGTACTAAAATACTCCACAACAATTGATGCTTCAAAAGAAAGAATAGTACAGATAGGTAGAATTCCAGAAAAGAATGCTGCTGTTGAGAAGATTAATTGTGGTAAAAGATTCTCAGCAATCCAAGTTCTTGAAAGCAGTCCGTGTGATTTAGGGAAGAATATATTTCAGTTTGTAAGAACTATAATGTTGCTCAGATTTCTACTAATTTCACAGTTGCTGTAGTTTATCCGTTCTATCAGAAGGTCCAACAGAACATAAACTCATTTATTGATCACTTGTAAACTGAACATAATCTAAAGTCATTTTCATTGAGGTCACTTGTGAACTATATCAGCAGCACATAAACACATTTACTTTTACTGTGCAAATAAATAAAAAAGGTCCAGAAACACACATTCTATGTATGCAACACTTATACATTCAGCATTTTTCTATGTAAACTATATCAGCAGCATTTTCACTCACAGTTATCAGCAGCACACATTCTATAAGAAACAAAACTAATCACAAATGGTTTTTCTGATACCAGCTGCTCACATCAAGAAACTAGTAATCTTTATGTTTGTCAAGAAAAAACTGCAGAATTGTTCAGGAGGCTTTCAAAGGAGAATGTTGTTACACCATCTCGCTAGAGGACTGGTCCAAATACATTAACCTAAGACATCTTGAATTATGTACAGCTCAAAAGGCTAGACTATTAACAAACTGTTATTGAACCAATAGTGTGTTTAAAGCATAACCATGAAGAGATAAAACTCAACAGGGCAAGCTCCCTAAGAGACACTATTGGTTGGGAACCGTCGGTGTCGGTGTGGGAACTCACTCGAATCCAAGTTGGATCTAAAGAACGTTGGTGTCAATTGGAAATCTCAAATTGTGTTTTGCTGGTTCTTTTTCTTGCAGAGAAGGTTGGGATACCAGAATTATTAAATGGAGTAGGCAATGGGGTGGAAGCTCATGTGGCTAAAATTGAATCTGAGATTGGTGACTTTCAGAAGCTGCTGATCACTTGTAGTCTCATACTGAAGAAACTTGGCATCCCTATCAAACAAGTAATCCATATCTCAAGTCTACATCACTTACTTTTTGGGCTTGTCCATCTTACATGTTAGCACATTGAAGTTTATTTTCTCCATAACAGTAGTTATTACATTAGGAATGTGTAGCTATAATAGGGCTCTGGTATCTGTAACCAAAGAGAGCTTTGGTATGCTCATTCTTGTTTGCTTTTGCTTTGGATCTCACTCAATAATCTTTTTTGAATTCTTTTTCATGGGAATGAATGCGAACTATGACCTTCTGGGAATGAAATTCCAAGGATTCCAATGTTGTACGCTTGGTGGTTTAATTTCATGAGTACAATTCTTCAATTTTCTAACATGGAACTTATTTAACGAAGTTATCTGATTTCTGTTTTGCAGAGGAAGCTGATCTTGAAATACACCCACAAGTATAGGCTGGGACTCTGGAGGCCTCTAGCTCAGCCAATGAAATCCTAGTAGTATAGAACTAGCATGTCTTTTACACAAGTTGTCTGCTGCGAAATCACTGCTGCAAAATGTATGGAACCTGCAAAGACAAATGTTGCTTTCTACAGATTCTAGTATTTGTTCATTCTAATTTCATGGACAAAGTTTGGCGGTTTAGTGGTCAACTGGATTTAGTTGAGCAATCTACTTTGTAACTTCATTGGATCAAGCACCCTCGTTGCATGCGGTGTCAATGTTCTATCTTCTAGCAAAATGTTTTAAAGCTAGCCTGCAAAGTATGTATGGCATTGAAGTCTTTATTGGCTTGCCAAACTGATTATCTGTGACATTAAATTTCATAATATCAAATCTCAACCTTTTCATATCCTATCCAGTTGAGCTGTTCAGAAATTTTGTGGTATTGTTGACTCATAAAATAATGGTTGTACAATATAACCTCTCAACCTTTCCCTGGCATGTTTAGTTCTCTACTTTCTGCAATTGATATTTTCACTAAATCTTGGTTTCGGGCTCTTGGTCGTTGACAATGCAATTCTATAGCATTCAAAAGGCAAGGATGGTTTTAGTGAGAGAAGTTGTCTTTGTGATTTTGTCTTGCTGGATGAGGATTTGACATGATAGACCTGAATTTCTATCCATACACTGTGCCACTAAAAAGATTGTGTGCGTGTGTGTGTTTTTCTTTTCCCCTTAATTTTTTAGGTGTCGATAATGCTTCAAAGAAAGATACATGGAATAAAGATCGAAATGAAATGAACCTCGTTGCCTTTTACTTTTGCCACTTAAGAAGAAGCATGAGGAGACTAACCTGAAAAACAGTAGCTCTCTGTTTAAGTCAGGGGTGTTTGTAGGTGGTTCACATTGACTTCTAAGATTAACTCTATGAGTGTGTATTATGCCAATCATAATGGGGTTATTAGTTTTCACATGCACAGTAATTATCTACTAGGTGAATAAGAACTTGTAACTTCCCAAAGACCTTCCTTGGCAAATAGAAACTTCCAAAAGATCTTGTGTTATAATCATATACTGTAATTGAGCATTAAGACCCCAATTACACAATAATATGCCCAACATAAGTGCTTCTTTAAGAGCACTAGTATAAATACATGTTTGTGTATGGATACCCCCCCCAAAACATCACAAGTTGATTTACTGCAAGAAAAGATAAGCTAGCATTAGTATTGTGTCCCTGTCTCTTTCATTATACTTCTTCCACAATCCAAGTTTCTTCTATGGCGATGAAGAGCAAGTGGCCTAGCCAGGGTCACCAAAAGATTGTGATTGCCAGAATACCAAAGAGAAGTAACTTGCAAGTCACATTCTCGAAAAGGCTAGTGAGCTCTGCACCCTCTGTAGAGTTGAGATTGTGATCTTAGTCTGTTCTCCGGCTAACAAGCCATTCTCTTTCGGCCATCCTAGTGTTGAGACCCTCATCGACTGCTTTCTTAATCCAAGACATTCATCATTTTCTAGTAGTACTCAACAAGCTCAGTCCTGCAAGGAGGTTAGTGTTGAACATAAGCTCAATATGCAGCTAACACGGACCCAAGGTCGCTTGGAGGCTGAGAGACAGTGAGGAGAAGCGCTTGACAAGATGAATGAGGACAGCGAGAGATCAAGTCAGTGTTGGTGGGAAAAACTCCCTTGAGGAACTTGGGTTGGATGAGCTTCAGACATTGAAGGCTGCAATGGAGGAGCTCAAGGAGAAAGTAAGTCCACAAAATGAATGACCCTTGCAATTCTTCAGTACCATTCTTCAGTACTATTCGTCAATTATAGAGTCATTGGAGTATTTCAGTAGGTTTGAAAGTTCTATTTTCTTATTCAATTGGCTTATACTAAATCAAGGCTGCAAACTCCTAAATATGGTTTTCTTATTTAATAGGAACTTCTTATGCTTCAGGTTTGTAGCATATCCATGATATGAGTTTTAAGAATCTGTACTTTTAGCTTCCTCCACTCTTCTATGTTCAAATATTGCAGCTTAGAGATATCAATGGCCATGCCATTAATTTACAGAACACATTAGTATACTTGGTTTCTTCCACAAAACGTTGGTTCCTGCTACTGCTTCTACATATTGTCAATATCGACTAATTCTTGGAAAGAATTAGTGACAAGTCTATTGGAGTGAGATTTTGTGGCCCAGCATCAAGCATAAACCAGCAGCAAGGATCAGATCCCATTAAAGGAAAGAAGCTTTCATTCCAACAAGCAGAGTTTTTAAGCTTTATTATATTTCTGAATCTGAAAAGTATTTAAAACGTTGTGGAAATAAATCCATGATTTATCTTTGAAGGTTGTTGTACATGGCTCATTGAGTTTCAAAAGTGGCTTAGTTAAAATTAAAATGTAGTTTCTCTTCAGTGTTCATCCATGCATGGAACAAAGAGAACTAACATAATCACATGGCTTCTCAAGAAACTCTGAGTGATTAATTTCTTTTTGTGGATAACAAGGGGCAAAGCTGGTCAAGAAGGCAGTTTCCAGGGGAAATTAGTATGGATTATGATCCACAAGAGAGTGAGTTTGCAACTGTGGTTGCAGCAGCTGCATTTTCCATTCAGTCAATGGAACAAACTGAATTGCAGTATCAAAAAGAGAGGAGGAAAAGCCTTGAAGTCACAAGGACCAATAGGTGTGAAGTATACCATGAATGGGAGGTCGAGTTCTGGTGCAGCAACTCAGTGATAATCAAACCAAGGAGCAAATAATGGTGGTAAGTTCAGCTGCACATACTCATTGTGTTTCTTATTATTATTATTTTTTTCATTTTTTTTTTTTTTGTAGTGAAATGGTCTAGGAGAATAAACAGTTTTGTATTCAATAGGTGGAGACATCGGGTCACAAGTCCCACATTAGAGACTTGACCAATCACATAACAATCCAAGGCCCACATCGGATTGGAGAGGAGATTGGTGAATCAATTAATGAATGAACCCATGTCCAGGTCCATGATGACGAAGCAATTGGAGAGAGACCCGCTTTGATACCATGTTAAACAGTAACCACCCATTAGGTGTTGGGTTTTAATCAAAAGGTCTCGGTACAATTGGGTGAGATCCACCCACTTATAAGTTATATTTTATTTGTCACTTTTCCAATGTGGAATCGTTCATCTCCAACACTTCATTCCTGCAGATGGAAATTAAAACCGAAAAGGAAATTCAAGAGGACATGGTAATGCAGTGGAAACCAAAGCAGATGCATGCTCGGGAGAAAGCTCAGATGAAGAAGATTCAGAACCGGTAATGACTGATAATTGTACATAAGGTGCTTTAAAGTCTAAAGTAATAGAAGTGATCAGTTTCTTATTTCTGTAATGACAAAACTATAATATGTAGGTATGAAAAAGTGAAAGCTGCAATTCTTGCTTGGGACAATGAGAAGAAGATGCAAGTAAAATAAAGTTGGAGAGGAGAAAGGAATTGTTTTAATTAAATTATGTTGTTCTTTGGTTTAACTTTGTGAAGACCAATGATAGTGATCACCTGAATCATGCACTGTTAAATTGCAGATAGAAATGGAGCAAAGAAGAGCGAGAAATATGCAACACTACCAAGTTAAGCAAGAAAGGATTGTTCATATAGCAGAGTGGAAAAGAAAAAAAAGAAATGAAGAGGGGAAATGGCAACAAGTGGAATAGAAAAGAAGAAATGAAGAGTCCAAAGTTAAAGAAGAGGGGAAATGGCGACAAGCAAAGTTCCTGTTACATGCTTTGGGATGTACTATTCTTGAAATAGCGACTTCAAAATCTCCATGGAGCCAGTATGAGGGTGAGATATACTGTTCAGAACCTATTTCTTTACATTTTTTATTTTTTTCTATTACAAGTAATGAAGTGTTTGATGGAGCAAAAATTGTTTCCTTATGATGGATTCAACAGGTGGCTGCAATATTTGAGAATGGAAACAGCAAAGATATGCCAGATATTCCTGATTAGTGATTACCTTTCCCATAATGCAAAGAATTTTATGAGGCTGTGCTTGCAACGGAACCCATCAGAGCATCCTACTCCTTCCCAACCGCTAGACCACCCTTTCATTAGAGAGCAAATGATAACAAGGAGTTCAGACATCAAGCTATCGGAAAGGAAGATATAGTGGTTCCCATGGTAAGTATTTTTTCGGTAAATAGTGATAAGAATTTTTACTGGCTGGGATTCAGGACTGCTCTCAAATTGAAGATATACTAGTTAGTTTGAGCGTTCTCGACTCAAGGATTTTCTTGCTATCATCTGCTGTTATTTCTGTAACAAAATTTAAAAAATGGAACTCCTATTCTTATGTAGCCAATAACCACTGTAGTTAATTAGTGAGCAATATTCTTAAGAGAGAGCTTTTCGACAGTAACATTGGAGAATGATATAAATTGTTTTCTCACATAAATTTGTGTGAACTTTTTCTCGTATTGTTTTTTACTTTAATTAATTAATTAATTTATTTATTTATTCTTATCGTAAGCAGATTGACTATGAAAAGTGGTTGAGGTTGGAACAAGATGACGCGGGCTTCTCCAGATGATTGGACAAGAAATTTAGCAACCATTGTGCAGTGGTCTCCTTATTCAAGTTAAGAAGATCTTCTTTAACAAGTAATCAGCTCTCTGCGTTTTCTTTTTAGATATATCTTTTGACATTGTATTTTCATATGGCTAGTTTCATTTTACTCTTTCTTATTGCTGTCATAGTCTGACTGTGTGAGAGAGAAATCCAATTTAGTGTAATGTTGTTTCTGATTGATGTACATTCATTTCTAATGTTTTTTAATAGGGGTATCCTGTTCTATATTCTATGACTTGTTAGTGCTTCGATTGACCCCTGACTGCTAACAGTTGCATTCGTTAATATATAAGGGTTGAACCCCTAATCTCTTGATATATAATCATCCCAGAAATTAAAAATTGTTGGCAGTTTTAGGCATAGGTGCAGGTGTCTCATAATCTAGTCAGTCAAGCTGTTTTTAGTATCATTGTATTCTGTGTTCGCAATGCGGGCAGAACATTGGATCTATTTTTTGTTTTGGTATACCACGGTACTGTTTCTTAATTGGTTTATTTCAGGTTACCATCTTATTTCTTGGTTATAATTTTTTGTACGAATACAACTTAACATTCTGTCTATATTATGACATCTTTTTTCTTGTGCTTTGTCAAACTGTAGTAGTTATATACAATATTTGGGAGGATGATGAAGGACGTCACACGTGATTTTGATACTGATCCCCATGTGAGTTTGACTCTCTTTCGCTGATTGTTTTTTCTGCTGCAATATGCAAATTTAAAAGGGGCACTGCAGTTCAGATACGAGGTCTTATTTTTCATGAGAAGAGCATTCAGATGTCAAAACAATATCCTAATTCTAGACACTTCTTAACTTATCGACATTCATTGAGGGTACGCGTGTTGAATGTATAAACTGCGACATAAACTGTAATTTTGAAGAAGACAGTCGCATAGGAAGACACTATAAATCATGGTATCTAATTCATTTTGCTAGAGTTATGCATCAATTCTCTATCTCAGGCTTCCATCTCACTTCAGAATCATTCCGCAAGGGGAAGATATCAAACATCACAATATAGTGAATGACATGATGATGACGGAAGTGGTGACATACAGACCTGTAAATCTGCCAGAGGGAACGCCAAAAGCGTCAAATGTAATGTCTTCAAATTTGTTCTTTCCTGTTACCCTGAATTTTGATAAAAAAAATATTCGCACAATGGTCACTATGACCTCGCATACTTGTGTATCAAGAAAATATGTGTGTGTGTGTGTGTGTGAGGACTTGATCCTGATGTTACTGATGAAGATCTCTGCAGACCTTCTCTCAGTGTGAGATAGTCTCTGCTATGACTTTGTGAATGCTAATTGAAGTTCTTGTAAACTACATATTCACAGATTATTCGGAGAGCACGCCCTCCTTACGTATTGGCATTCACCAGTTGGTCTTTATTGTGCCATTTCAAGTTGGGCTCTGCAAAGGATCTGGTAGAGTAAATATGCTGATTGTAGGAAGCTTTATTAGATACAAGCTTCCCCTAGTCATGAAAAACGAAAGGTTGTTTAATTCTTGCATGCTTCTGATTACTGGTAGTATGTTAATTATGACGTTATTGTTGCAAAAGATAGGAATTAACTGGTCTTTTTAAAGCCTTTTTTTTGATAAATCTGCTCCTTTTTCTTGGAGTGTCCTGTAGTTTGGATGATGGAATATTTCCTTATGCATTTGGTAATATTCTTCACTGAATTTTGTTTGTTTGGACGTTTACTTTAAAGAGCCTCTAGGAGTTAATATTATCTTCTTTGTATATTAGAGGAAATTTCTGGAAAGCCATGGTCTCTACTCAGAACTATAGATTGATCTTGTTGGTTTTCCTTCGTGAGTTTTACATTGGATTAAGGAATTGGATATGTAGACTTTTGAACTCGTATCAGCTTTGGTATCTCTCAGAGAACGAAGACATTTCTAGCAGATTATCACCATGAAATTTCCTTAATGAGTTTTAGGTTGGAACTAGTAAGAAATTGGATACGTAGTTCGAATCATCTAACTATTTTTCAAGTGTGAGAGATTGCCGGGGTCACACTTTTTCTTCTTTGTTTGTTCAGACTTTTGAACCTCGTATCAGCTTTGGTATCTCCCAAAGAACAAAGACATTTCTAACTGATATCACTATGAAAGAAATCTAAGAAATGGAGAAATTGGTAAAATTGTAGTTCAGGTGTTCAGCTTTCATATATTTGTGTCATTTATGCAGAACGTGTTCACTTGTTAGTTTATCTTCAACTGTATATCCTTTAGATTTCCTGCTCAATCTGTTGGTATGCACATTGTTTTGTTCTGTTGTTTTGACATGAAAGTTTTCTGAGTGATACTAACTCCATAAACTTTTCTTTTTGCAGTAAATTTTTGTCTCGCTATGGAAACACTTTGAAGCTGTCTTTTGGATATTGCTTTTGAGAACTGTAGCAATTTCATGGTTTGCATTATTTTGGGAGGAGAACATGTCAAATTGTCAATTAGTTACAGGGAATGAAACTTGACAAGGATAAAAGTGTAACTGTTTCTTTCAACATTAGATCTTAAATTTCTATTTGAGGATCTCTTCATGGAATTTGTGTCTTCTAATCGTAAAAATAAATTCTCTATATTTAGTAGCGCAGTTCCTCTACCTGCATTTAGACAGCTCAAAAGCTAAAGATCTATGCAGCATCACTTTCAACTTTTCTACTTTCTAGTGCTTCAAATTGCTATGAAATATTATTAGTCCAGCAAATGTTATAATAAACATCAATCCGTTCTGAAATCACTTGTGATCGCATTTACTGGGTGCTTTGAAAACAAAATTGGTGAGTCAAATTTTTGAAGCATTTCTGGCATGCAAATGACTATAGCAAACTCTTCAGACAGAACAAGAAAAAAAAAAAAGAGCAGGTAGGAAGGACAAAGCTCTGAAGCATTTTTGAGAAAAAAAGGAAACACCATCAATATATTCTCATATCCAAATAAGTTCACATTATAATTTTCTAAATCCTTGTCTAGTTTAAGTGTTTCAATTGCTTGAGTTAGTAATTTAGCAGTTTCACATTACAATTTTTCAAATACAAAACAGATGCCTTTGTCTGGTACGTCTTCAACTCTTCATCCACAGCACTTGAGGATTGCCTTTGCCTACACATGAGTAAAACGCAGCACACATAGAACAATTAAGTTTCAGTTTTATTGAAGTCAATATTAAAAATACTCCGCAACTGTAATAACCTATAGTGGGTTTACTGTGGATAAAGGAAAAGAGGAGCATGTTCCGTGTTTTGAGCAGCAAAGTGAGGCACTATGTTCTATTTTATTGTATGGGTTTTGGTGGAGGGTGTAGGCAAAGCAGCATAACAGTTTCTCCCTCTCTCTCGTCCGAAACCATCCAAGAAACAGAGCAATTATTCTCCAAGCTTGTTCTCGCTCCACAGGCCATCGATCGACCCCAGACCACGTTCCACGCCTTCACCTATACCTTGCGCAGCTTCCAGAGGCAGCCTTGAACCGCGACACGGCCACCAGCTGCGGCGGGAAGCTCCGCCCGGTTTGAGCTCGTTTTGGTTCCAAGCTTGATATCTCAAGCTACCGGTCACCAATCCTCACCAAAATTCATCCTAGAGCTCACCTCAACCTCCTGAAACTCCCAGAAGTGTCCTTGCACGGCGGCGCTGCGCATGGTGGCAGCTGGAAGCCAGACCCGATCAAAAATCGAAAAAAACGAGCAATCGATCCGGATATCTCGAGCTACAGACCACCTCTTCCTGTAATTCTTGAACTGGTGAACTCAGATTGAAGTTCTGAACAACTTTAATGAAGGGATCGAAGCGAGTTGTTGAAGTTTTTACGTCGGAATTCAAGCTTGCCGGATTCTGGAAATTTTCCGGCCACCGAAGCTTTCGATCAAGATATCTCGAGCTGTAGTGCATCTTTTTGATTGATTCTTGAACCAGTGAGTTTTTCTTGATGTTCTTAACAACTCTCCAGAAGGAATAGAGGCCTTAAATTGAAGTTTTTACGTCGAAATCAAGCTCGCCGTTTCTGCAACTCTCGCCGGTTTCTGGAAAAAATTCCGGCCACCTCGACTGTTTTAGGTGATTGACGGTCTTCCTTGGTGAGCGGTTTCGGTGTGTATTTTGAAATTGAAGACGCAGCGGGATTGTCGAGGTGAGTAAATCGCACATGGTTCATTCACGAACCGAAATTCGGTGATTTCATTCAATTATGAAATTGTAGAAATTGTTTTATGAAAATAAATATTTGCTTTTAAATTATATGGACTTGTTCGACTACG
>LYNE01001170.1:19052-30593 GCA_001662545.1 Rosa x damascena
CGGGTTTGTATTGTTGCAATCCCGGTACACTATTTCAAACGGTGTAGCGGGTAATCCTAAAGGTCAGGAGAACCAAGACGGTGATCGGGCTGCTTAGAGTGGTAGCACTTGAGTTACAACATTTTGTGAGGTTTGTTATGCTCATTTTGAGCTTACAATTTTACGTTGTAAGAGTGAGTTGTAATAAATAACTCGAGGTTTTCGAGATTTGTATTTTGAGTGGTGTGAGGCATGTTGATTTTGAGGAAATAAATTCAGAACGGTAATTTGTTTAAGTTGTTTAAATTCATGTTTCGGATTTTGATTTTGTTATTTCAAAATTCGGGGCGTGACAGCAACAATTGATGCTTCAAAAGAAAGAAGAGTAGAGAGAGGAAGAATTCCAGAAAAGAATGCTGCTATTGAGAAGATTAATTTACGGGTGAGGCTATTGCCACCCTATAATTTTCTTTGTTCACCCTATTTGCTCATTACACCCTACATTTTAATTACAATTATTAGATTTACTTATCCAACTCATTTCTTTTTCCAGGAATATCCTCCATCATATAAAAAAAAATTTTGTTTAACAAAAATTTCTCATTTAATTTATATCAATTAAAAAGACGTCCTAAAATATATTAAAGTTTCCTAATAAAATCATAATTTGATTTACTTCAATTTTTTTTATTTTTTCCATTCAGTTTCAATGTTCGTTTATTTCAATTCATATTAAAAAATTAATAAGTGCTACTATGAGCAATGAAAAAAATTTTGATTTTTTTTTTCGTGTTTTAAATTTTTTACTTTCGGTGTTTATAAATGTATTATAAAGATTTTGATGAAGTTAACACTAATGGTTTTGTGAATTGAATAAAAAATTAACGATGAGGACGCAACAAAAAGAAAAAAAAGAAAATTGTAATAAATTGAAATTTGGATGGAGAAGGTGAAGATTAATGTTATCAGAATTTTGTATTTAATTAGTTATGTATTTAGTTTTCCTTAAAGATTTAAATTTAAAAAAATTAGTGTACTTATTAGTTATTTTTCATTTGGGTAATATAGTCTTTTAATAATTCAAATATTTGTAGGGTGAACAAAGAAAATGGTAGGGTGGCAATAGCCGCACCCTTAATTTACTTTTACTGTGCAAATAAATAAAAAAGGTCCAGCAACACACATTCTACGTAAGCAACACTTTACATTCAGCATTTTTCTATGTAAACTATATCAGCAGCATTTTCACTCACAAGTTATCAGCAGCACACATTCTTTAAGAAACTAAATTAATCACAAATGTTTTTTCGGATACAAGCTGCTCACATTAATAGACTGTCAATCATATAGCTGTGTCAAGAAAAAACTGCAGAATTTGTTCAGGAGGCTTTCAAAGGAGAATGTTGTTACATTAACTCGCTAGAGAACTAGTCCAAATGCTTAAAACGAATCCATTAACCTAAGACATCTTGAATTATGTACAGCTCAAATAGCTAGACTATTAACAAACTGTTATTGAACCAACAGTGTGTTTAAACTATTACCATGAAGAGATAACACTCAACAAGGCAAGCTCTCTAAGACACAACCTTGAAGAGAGAAAGCCGTGCCAGTAATAACTATCAAGTATCCGAGTCAAAGAAAGCATCAAAAAACCTTCTACTGCCATTAAGATCAATCTTCAACGCAAATCACTTGAAAAGTGAAAGAGTTTAGAACTTGATATTAACATAATATTAACCTTAAAGTGAATTATTTAACTAAACTTAAATGAACATTCAAGTTCTTGATAACCGTAGAACTCATACTCAATTGCTTTATTTAACCTAATAAGAATTCGCATTCACTACTCTCATGTCTCAAACATACCTTTAGAGTGTAGAGAAATGAAACATGTTGCCGTAGTAGGCTATATCATCAACACAGCAATCAAACCAGAGTATCATAAACTGAGGCCATGCATTGTTTAGCTCCTCATCCACTTCCTCATAACTAATGATTCGACCTTGAGAGATAGGATCATTAGCCTTGAACACAAAATCACATTTCGATCAGTACGTAATGATTTATCATACATAATTAAGTTAGCAATATTTGATCAGAAAACAAATAAATTTGGTATTAAAAACACCATGTGACATACCAAGTTTTTTGATCATTGGCATGCTCAACAGCAGCCCGGCTGAAATTCACAAAGTCTGCAACTGGTAGGGGTTTCTTCTTATTCAAATAAAGAGAGTAGCAGCCCAAAGCTCTCAGCCTCGTTGAGGTAATCCTCGACAGCCAATTATTGTGCCAATGCTTGTTCCACAGTTTTACAATTGAAATATAGGCAGTGTCTCTAGATTTGTTGAGAATTTTATTTGCCAGACCAAGTCCTTGAATTTTTGATGTTTCAAAGGAGTGAAGTCTTAGGGAGCACATTTCATCTCCATTGGAGATCCCTGGATGGAGCCTATAGAATAAGAATCTCTCTCTGCACTCAAACAAACAAAAACAAGTGAATAAACATGCTAGTTTAAACATTTACAAATGACAAAAGAAAACTGAGAAGTTACCTTGTACAGTTTGTTTGTAGGCCAATGAAGTGTAACAGCTCTCCAGTTAGAACATTCTGTGGCAAAGAAGCTCTCAGAAGCTGAAAGACGCTTTGCTGTTGATCATCTCGACTTCTTGTTACCTTGTCAACGTGAGCGAATTTGACTGAGTTGCCAACAATGTATATGTGGTTGGGGTCCATATTGTGAGAGGTTGAGGAATTGAAAAGCATATCATCAGCTCCAGAGATTAAACTCCTGAATTATAATAAGTGTGTTAGGTGATAAAAAAAAACAAAGCTAGATGGCATTAAGAAGCAAGAAGCATGCAGCTATACGGACCTGATAAGAAGAGTAGCTCTTCGATCTGCTAATTTGTCCTTGTTTGCTGTTGTAATCTGGCTCAAGTGTTTGTGAAACCAAGTGGCCCATGTGCAATCGAACGACTCTGTAACTACGGCGAATCTTGGTGGTGATGCTGATCCTTTGGGGTACTCCAGTTTAGCCCGACAGTAAACCGTCAAAGAGTACTCACTTCTTGTGTTGTTGGTGATGTAGCCGTCACTCACCAATGTGGCTGCCTGGATTTCAGGAACAGTGGCTTTTGGCACTAGACAAGATGGTTCAACTTGACAGACCCAATCGTCACAGCTGTTGGTCAATGTACATTTGTAATAATCACCCTCTAAATGTTGACCGATCGTGAAAGTGTATGTTGGGCGCCGTGAGGAGGAGGCCTAAGACAGACCAAAGTAATTAGAATATGCATAACACCACTTTTCAGTACTATAACTTGTGACTGAAGTAAACATGCTAGAAACAGGATTTGCAAGAGACATCTGTTTAAAATAGGCACAAAATTAAGGGCAACACAGAAACCATCTTCAAGAATACAAGGGGAAACAAGCTAGAAACAGGATTTGCAATTCTAGAGTTGTTTAAGATAGACACAAAATTAAGAGGCAACACAGAAATTAACCTTGTTCAAGAATACAGTGGTGCTGCATATTTAGCCATTCTGCTTGGAATAATACTTTATGGGGATTGCAATAAAGGTTTTTCCCACTTACCATATTTATCCGTTTCAATATTATCAATACTCTTCTCTATACTTTGGATTTTCCCACTCACGTAATTTGATGAATTGATTATGTAGAACAGTATACCACATTTTTGATCCACATCTATTTTTACCGAATGATAATGGTAAAATTGAAATTACTCGCTGTAATAAAATAAAAAAATAAAAAACTAACCAAATAACAATAATAAAAAATAAATAATTGACCAAGATTTTTAGATATTTACCAACTACATCTCTTTTCGAGCTTTACATAATAAAACAATTGTCATTAACATTAAGATGACTTTGGGAGAACATTTCATAACGACTCATGATCGTTCTTCTTGTAGTAATCCAGTTACATGTCATCGAATCGCAAACTAAACACGTTTCCAAGCATTATCATATATGATTGTCTCTGTGTATTGTTTTCCACAATAAACATACTCTCGAAATTAATATTTGATGCACAACTCTAGAATAGTTGTGAAATTCCTCAACCCCTTCAATCATATCATTGCATCATGTAAAATATTAGTATAAAACACATAGTCACATGTGAGGTAAGAAAAAAAAAATTATTAAGTTTAAGTATTCATCCAATAATAACATTGAAGTATTCTATTGTTTTTAGCTGGGTGTTCATCCAATTTTTCAAAGTGGTAGAGAAATTCTCCTATGCAACATAAAAATCGCCTTATGTTCAACAATACCATAGGATTTAAGTATCATTTCACTTGTGGTTTGTAATGCAAATTATATACTTATTCAATACCATAGGACGTTTGTTCTTAAATATTTTTTATTTTGGCAAAAATCCTTCAAGTTATTATATTTCATATGTATTTTTTATTTTCATCAAGGGATTACCATATTGCCATGTTGATCTACTTCAATACTATCAATGATGTCCTCTATATATACTTTGGATTCTTTTACTTGCATAATTCGATAAATTGATTGTGTAGAGCAGTATACCACATTATCAAGGAAACAATCAAACCAGAGTGTCATAAACAAAGGTCATGCCTTGTTTAGCTCCTCATCCACTTCCACATAACTAATGATTCGATTTTGAGAGTTAGCATCATTATCCTTGAACACAACATCACCTTTCAGTAATGATCTATCAATACTTAAGTTAGTAATAATTTATTGAAAAATAAATGAATTTTATTAACACCATGTGATATACCTTAGTTTTTTTATCATTGGCGTGCTCAACAGCAGCCTAGCTAATATTCACAAAGCCTTGCACGAGTGTGATGAAATGCTTGAACGTTGGCTGTTTCAAATGAATGAAGCCGTAAGGAGCACCGTTCATCTCCATTGGAAATTCCTGGATGGAGCCTATAGAATAAGAATTGCTCTTTGTATTCATTGAAAAACAGGTGAGTAACTATGATAGCTAGCTTAAGCATTTACAAATGACAAAATAATACTGAGGAGTTACTTTAAACAGTTTATTGTTAAGTCAATGAAGTGTAACAGCTCCTCTATCAGATTATGTGGCAAATAAGCTCTCAGAAGGTCAAAGATGTTCTGTTATTGATCATTTTGAGATCTCGTTACCTCATCAAAGTGAGCAAATTTAACAGAATTGCTAACAATGTATATGTGGTTAGGGTCCATACTGTGAGAGGTTGAGGAATTGAAAAACAAATCATCAGCTCCATAGATCAAACTCATGAATTATAATATACTATGAGAGGTTGAGGAATTGAAAAGCAAATCATCAGCCTCATAGATCAAACTCATGAATTATAATAATAATAATTGTTAGATAATCAGAAACAAAACTACATTGCATTAATAAGTAAGAAACATGCAACTAACAGAAACATGATAAGAAGAGTAGCTTTTCGAAGTGTTAATTTATCATTAATTGCTGTTGTAATCATATTTAAGTTGTTTTGAAACCAAGTGAAGGATTCTGTAACCAAGGCGAATATTGGTGGTGATGCTGATCCTTGGACCGGTGAGTACTTTATTAAGTTTAAAGTACTCACTCAATAACAATATTGTAGTTTTCTATTGTTTTTGGGCGGGTGTTGATCCAACTTTTCAAAGTGGCAAAGAAGTTCTCTCATATATACAACTGGAAAAAAAAATTCGTCTTATATTCAACAATAGCATATGATTTAAGTATCATTTCACACATGGTTTGCAATGCGAACTTATAGAATTTTGCTTTGCAAGTCATCATCAAGGACGTTTGTTCTTAAATCTTTGGCTATTTGATCGAGATGATTTTTGTAGGCAATATCTTTTGGCACGCTCAATAAGACCATAAATATTTTTGTGCGTTTTTCATAAGATACAACTCAATCAACTACAAATAAATTTTTATGAACCGAATTCAACCGACTCAATTATCCACCAATATGACTATAATTTGCAAAATTATTGTTCCGAGCATATAAAGATTGTAATTATCCTAAGCTTTTAACCTCGATGAGGTAATCCTTGGCATCCAATTTTTATACCTAGCTATCATAATTGGATTATAATGATGGTGTAGAGCTTTGATAAAAATATTGTGTGCCAAATCAAGTACTTGAATTTTTGTTGTTTCAAACGAGTGAAATCTTAAAGAGCACCGTTCATCTGCATTGAAAATTCCTGGATGGAACCTATAAAATAGAAATTGCTCTATGCATTCATACAAAAACAAGTAAATAAACATGTTAGCTTAAACATTTACAAATAACAAAAGAATACGGAGAAATTTCAAACAAGTTACCTTGAACAACTTGTTGTTAAGCCTATGAAGTGTAATATCTTCTCTCTTAGGTTATGAGGCAAGTATTTCTAAGAAGGTCAAAAACGCTCTGCTGGAAATCATTTTGAGTTCTTGACACCTCATCAAATTGAGCAAATTTGTTGGAATTGCCAACAATGTATATGTGGTCGGTATCTATATTGTGAGTGGTTGAGGAATTGAAAGACATATTGCAGACCATATGGATTATTTTCATAAGAATTCACATTCTTTGCTAGATTTGATAAAAATAGCGTGTACTAGATCAAGTACTCCAGGTGGGTCAACTCTACAATGCCTGCCGCCTCCGGAAATATCATCGTGCTCGCCGCCGCCGCCGATGCCTCCGAGAAAATCACAGCAACTTCGTCAGCCCCTACTTGTAGTAGCTCGGCGGCAGCGCCTAGCCTTGCCCGTCACAAGACCCCACCCAAGCCAAGTTGTTTCACAAGACGTATTTCGATGGTGGCCTTTATGGTGTTCATACTACTCTGTTGCTACATTGTCGTCATTGTTGGTGTGAGATTGCTTGATGACTCCCACCTGGAGAACCTCCAGAACCCAGAGAACCTGGTGAACCTAGAGGACACGCATAACCGGGAGGAGATTTTAACGAGCTTGGAGAAGTGGGAACTCAAATTTTGAGTGAATGCAGGAATTCATATCGGATTTCAAGGAACAGAGGTGTAGTGGTATTCAGGCATATTGTCCACACAATTTATCCAATTGGATATGTGATTTTCATTGCCATGTTAACCATGCATTTGGTATGGCCTTTGGTGGCCTTTTTCAAGCATTTCCGCACATGGTCACCAAATCTCGAAGAAATAGATTCTATGTTGTAAGCATTGGGTGAATTGTAGTTTAAGTGTTAGCACCATTAAGGAGGCTTTTGTGAATTTCTTTTGAAGTTTGGTGATTTTCCTTTGAAGTCTGTGTTTGTAGAAGAGCAAAAGTGTTGGCACCATTAAGCAGGCTTTTGTGAATTTCCTTTAAAGTTTGAGTTTGTAGCAGAGGAAAATGGTAAGCACCATTAAGCAGCATTTCAAATTACGAAGAGTTGGTCGTCAAAAAAAGAAAGAGTAAAGCCTTAAGAGCATCATTCATCTCCATTAGAAATTTCTAGATGGAGCCACAGTTTTGATCATATCTCACTAATAAGTTTTCCTCACAAAATACTTCACCAAAAGGTAGCTAGAGTTCATTCTAATCACATGAACAATCAAGAAAAAAGTACAATATTTGACTGACCGCGTATGTTCGGCTACTCATTATTTCTAATCTTTTTTTTTTTTGCCGGACATTTCCAATCATAGCCTAATAAATTTCTCCTTTTTTATTCTTATTTTCCAACATCTAAAATCCTTTTATTCTTCCTCTGGCTCCATCCCCAACAGCTGCTGCCTCCTCCAAAATTATCTTCTTCTTTCCCCCTCCCTCCTTCCCTCCACCACCACCACTCCACCATGATTGTTCCAAAACCTCCGGATGCTTCAATTGGAATTGATGGCGATGAGGAAGAAGTAAAGAAGAGATTGTAATGACCTCCTTGGCTCATGACAGTTGTAACCGCTGATACATTGTTGGGGATGTGAGTTATTCTTCTGTCCGATCTCTATGTTATCATTCCTAATTACGTAATCTTTTGATTATTAATGGATTTTTCTCTTCTTAAAGAAAAAAAGAAGCATAAATCCCTTATTTAGTCATACACGTAGCACATGATATTTTTTGATTGAGGAGTGACAGAAAAAGAATGGAGGCCTAGGTTGGGTACCATTTTTGTTTTGGAAAAGCATATGTAAAACTTCAGTTTACATCAATCGGCCTCACTTCACAGAAAAGACATATTAGAATTTTCTTTTGCTATACTTAATTTCCCAAATTTCAACATCACTTCCTCTGACATACTCTTTCAAATATTGCGGAATCTCTGTAATGTCTATGCATTTGCCCACAAAGCGAGGCATTGGACCACATTTCAGGCCTTCACAATCTGCACTATCCATTAAAAACACAAATTATGCACTGAAATAATAACGAACTTATGTGATGAGCATTCTTCATGCAAGAGTATGCTTACCCCCTCCCGACTGCAAATAACTGCGGAAATGTAAATAACCATTTGCAACAACATCAAGATCATGAAGACTAAAGTTGTAGCGTTTTTCCAAAGCTAAGAATAACACCTGAGGACAAAAATGAGTTATTAAACTGGTGAGAGATTAATAACAAGATAGAATGTAGTTAAGCTCTCTTGAGGTATCCATTTTTTTATTTAAAATTTACTTTTGGTATTATCAGAGGCAAAAGGACAAATTCTCACTCACCTTTTCGGAACCGAGAGACATTAGTCTCTCTAAAGTGCTGAAAAATGCATCTGTCAAGTCATCACTGTAGATTACATCTGCAGCTACAAGCAAAGAAGCTTCATGGGCTATTTCAATTTCTGAAAAGGTCCAAGAATACCTGACAACATCAAAATTCTTATTTATATAATCAAGTAGATTATGTTAGGAAATATGTTAATTGTAAAGAACTGAAGAATTATAAACAATCAAAGTAATTATCACCTTTTAGTTTTACCCAAGGAGGATTCTTCTATGGTTAATCTTGGGGGCCAGGGATTCATCCAATCAAGTTCACGTACATAGACTGTAGTTCCAGGACTGATGAGTTCAGGATTAAGCTCAACATTTTTAGCACAGTTGTCAAGGATCTCATTCCCATGGTCTGATACAGAGGGAATCCTTATGTAATCAGCAATCTGAATTGGATACCTAATCTAACTATTCATGGAACTTGCTGACGCACTCTTGCAATGTGAAACCATTAATATTGAATTCATAACTTATAAATATCCAGTTATAACCATTGTACCTGTTATAAACACTGTTTTAGCAACACGTGCTAGTAGTATACCCACCAACCCTGGTAAAGAGAATGTATTGTCACAAAAAAAATGTCGATACAATTTTGAATGACTGTACTTTGCAGTATTGACTCCACAAAAAGAAGGTATGTTATGAAACACGCATCTTTAGGAATAGAGCATTTTCCAACCCTAAATATGGTTCTTGAAAAGGGCACTTACTTTCCTCATATGTCTACAAACATTTGAATTTGATCCACAATTGAAAATTTGTATCGCTCATGTTAGTACTCTAACATTAGATTTGGTACAGACAATCTCTATATATCTAGGAATAATAATGGAATGAGCACTAATGGAATATTGATTAACCCACTGATTTTAACTATAGTGTACAGTCAATGCCAGACCACATGTAATCAAATAAGTTCAGTTTGTTCTTCAGAGAGATACACCATTCTTATATTAAACGAGGACAGCAAATATTGATCAATGTACCTGTACCAGCACCAAGTTCTAGTGATACAACTCCATCAAGCTCGGATGATGTAAACATCTTATGCAATAAAAAATCAGATAAGACGAGTTCTGCTCTCCACACCTGAGGGGGAAAACGAGTATGAATCCTTAAATAAACTACAACTGAAAAGGTGAAACCAATTACAACAACAAGAACCAGTGTTACCTGCAAACCAACACTTGGTAGTGTTGATGTGATACTATGCTGGATGGTCACGCTATAGCTTTGATTAGATAATTCTGCACAATCTCGTGGAAAAAAATTGTCAAAACAAAGGGAACAGCACTGGAATAACCTAAATATATATATATATATATTTTTTAAAAAGGGTCTTATGCTGGTTTTGGTTAGGGCTAAAATACAGAATAAAAAATAAATAAAAAAAGAGAAGAAGACAACTAGGGATAAAGCTAGTGATAGTTCAAGGAGAACTGTGAATATAAGTAATGGGAAGGCACTAAATGATATTTTGGAAAACACAGATGTAGGAAGCCAATCTGAGACCAAGTATACTCCAACCTCTAGTCATAATTATGGAAATGCTGAGTTTGTTAACAATGAGGTCTTATCAATGATGATTAAGGTTGGACTTGAGCTTCAAGTAAAAGGCTTCCACGAACTTGAGAATGGAGTCAAAATTGAAGCACCAACCGCCAGCAGATAGGTATCTCAGAGAAAGAAAGAAAGAAAGAAAAAAAACCAGACTAGACTAGACTAGCCTAGTAACCAACTTGATTCCACCTAGAATAACTTTGAGAAGGAGATGGGCATTAAGAATCGTACTACAACATAATCAAATCATTACCTTATTAAAATCTGCTGAACTTCTAAGCATAATCCTAGTCCTCAAGTGAGACCTTTTTAGACTTGGAGCTGTATGGCATAAAGACTTCATTAATATTTTTTAGACTAGCAGGAGTACTTGGAAGGTTATGCATTATCTAAATCCCATGGCTTTAATCAAGCTATTGAGTCAAAAAATAATAGCTCTGAAACAGCACGAATGGAATTGATTTTTGGTCAACTTAATCAGAAGAAAGAGTAAGTTCCTTGTCAGACCTGTAGGAACTTAGAAGGCCACTCTCAGGAAGGATCCTAACCCTTTTCTCCCTCAACTGGAAATGAGAGCCAAACAAGGAATTTAATTAAGTTTCGGATCAGGAATCTATCTCGGTATCAAGAGTCCACATTGAAATGGTTACAAGAGGGAGACGGAATATAAATATGTTAATCTTACACAAGTTATTACCAGGAGAAGAGACTGAATAGATGGGTTGAAAATCATCATGAGTAAGGATATTGTTGAAATTGAAAACCTAGCTACAATAGTGGCAGCTGTTTGGAAGACCTAATGATAGATGTGAAGAACAGTTAATCTAATATTGGCGCACTCAATGCCCAAGGCGTTGATGGGTACCTAGTTTGTTTTAATCAAATTCAGTGGTCAAGATGCGTTCAGTATAACTCTAATTTGGTGGTGGATATTTCTCATATTCACAGTATTCCATATGGTTTACACTATACCCTGACTGCATTTGAGAGCTCCCAATCGATGGTCCAATTCAGACCTACAAGCTTGTGTTTCCCACTGTATACATTGTCTCACAGAGTATAGTTGCTAGGCTCAGGAAGTTACTACGTGGCTTATTAAGTCCTAACCAGGTTAAGTCTGTGCCTGGTATTCATATTACAGCTAACATTCTTGCTGCTCCGAAGCTGATGCATTAATTCACATCTCAAAATGTAAGCAAGACTATGGCATGG
Organism: Rosa x damascena; assembly: GCA_001662545.1. Taxonomy (NCBI): domain Eukaryota; kingdom Viridiplantae; phylum Streptophyta; class Magnoliopsida; order Rosales; family Rosaceae; genus Rosa; species Rosa x damascena. Next base: position 30,549 of record LYNE01001170.1, read on the forward strand.
AAAGAGAGTCCTTATGGCATGCTGTAATAAGGAGCAAATATGGAT
>LYNE01001170.1:53998-71362 GCA_001662545.1 Rosa x damascena
GACTATAAGGGAATATATTATTGTAACTACTTACCTTGTATATGTTGTGTAGTACAGTAGTACACAATAGTTGTAGTACGATTGTAGTCTGTTTATATACACCACAGCATGGGTGTAATAATATATTAGAAAATTCATTCTCTCAACCTTGTTCTATTTCACTTGGTATCAAAGCAAAGATCCAAAAAGGACCTTGTCTCTTTCTTTCAGTCTTTTCTAAATCCGAGGAAGGCAATTAGTTTAAAACCCAACTTTTTGGGTCAGTCTCTAAAACGACGTCGTTCAGACGTCCTTTTTCTCTCGGCTTCGTCTTCAGCGAAAGACCACCGTCCTTATCTCCAGACCCAAATCGTTCCGTCCTTCGGTCGCCGGCTCTCTTGCTCAGACCGTCGTCTCTCTAGTCCAGACCGCCTTCGTCTGCCTTTATCTTCTACACCAGAGAGCGATCTCTCCAGTTCGTCTTCTCCGGCCGTGCCTAGACTCGACCCAAACCAGTCCGGCCACCTGAACCATCTCCGGCCGTGCTCTAGTCCACGATCGTGTTCAGACTCGACTCAGTCCGACGTTGCTCTTCCGGTCGCTCGCTTCACTCGGTCAGACCAGCAACTCGGTTATTTTGTGAGTCTAACTTAGTCCGAGGCAACCCAGTTAACCCGGTCAACTCGGCTTCACTCGGTCAACCCGCTCAGTCAACAACAGGTTACCCTAAAATAAATAAATAAATAAATAAAAGGGTTTATGTTATTGTTATTTTGGAGCGCCTTCTGTTCTTCTTATTTCCGCTGCATGCTTTGAGATTTGTGTATTTTTCTTTTGCTACTGCACTGTTGCAATGGGTGGTGATGAAAGTGGAGGTCAGAGTTCCCAAATTAATAAGGTCCAAAAGGTTGAGGTTTCTGTCTGAAGTTCAGACGGTGATTCTTTTAGGGGTACAAGACTCAATGGTACCAATTTTCGAACGTGGGAGAAGATTATGTCTATCCATCTTCGGGGTATACACAAGATGGGGCATGTGACTGGAACAACTAAAGCTCCTAGTGAGGAGGATGTGGATGCCTATTGACAGGACCCACCCCGGATTTCACCCTGAAATCCGAGGTGGCCCTGCGGGGCCCACCTTAGAGATAACTCTACCGAGAATTGGCCGAGTCACCTCTAAATTGAACTACCCAAAACATTAACTCATAATATATCAGAGTCAAATGAAGAAGTGCGGAAGCTATTTATCAGCTATGCCTCGAACCACGTACGCCCGACCTCAACTAATAACGCCTGCACACTGGGCATTAGAAACCAAAAGGCCCAGGGGAAAGTAGACGAAAAACGTTAGCGTGAGTGGACAAAAATAAACAATTTAAAAGAAAAATGATTTCATACTTTCCCACATTTATTCTCTTTAAAAACCGATGCATGCAACAATTAGAAAACACATTTAGCTTTAAATCCAAGAATTTCAAAACGATAAACCGACTAGCCTCGCTAGTCACAACATTCGAAAAAAATATATTGTAAAACCGAAATCTCATTTCTCAAGAAGATATAAGACCAGCCCCGCTGGCTATAGTGAAAATCAGACTAGCCCCGCTAGTCAAGCAACGATAAGATATGGGGAAGAAGTATCACCATACGAAAGAAGGGAGCCTCCCAGGCTCGGGTCGGAGTGTCTCACACTCTGGAGCATCCCATGCTCTGGTCTTACTCACCCACAAACACATAGTAAGCAGGGAGGAGTACTAATAGGCTAGCTAGCAATAAATATGACGACCCAGGTATCAGTAAGGCTTCCCCATAAGTCCCGCGAATAAAGAAAACACGGGTACGATTCCCAACCGTACCCGAAAATTCTCGTAGAAAGTGACATAAATCGACAGCGTGTCCCACACGCTAAAAGAATAGTTAGATCAACATCAAGGCATTCCCAATGCCAAAACGAAAGTCGATATATAAATAAGAAATAACTTCATCGAAATCCCATTTCGAAAATCTTTCCAAAAATCTCAAATCAAACAAGTAGAAATATACTTAAATCCGTTTAGTAGGCTCGATAAATTAAAATAATAATTTAAGTCATTAATTCATTTCCCAAATCAAATCAAGACAAATCAACAATTGCATGCATCCATATTTAAAAGCAAAGGTCCACTCACAGTACTATTGGGTTTGGGAGACTACGCAAACGAGTTCCTTCATCTAGCCGTAGCTCGCAACATTGCCCTGTACACAATTATATTTCCGTAAACGGCAATCCGATAAAATAAATACGAACCGAAACGAAACCCGAAAATCCCTATCTCCATTACTTCTCAAATTCCACCCAAATCTCTTCCACAACAACAATTCCTCAATTTACATATTCCACAACGAAAACGAGGGAAATCCAACGGCCGGATTTCCCACAATTCAATCACAAAACTTCGAACTTCGGAAATTCACAAACAATTCCAAACTCCTCCAAAATTCACCAAACTTTACATACAAGCTCTACAACATTTATACAATTTAATGGGCTAAAAACTGGAATTAAAACACTGCCTTACACACCTCCACGCGCCACCAACAGTGGCAGCGCGTGGGCCCCACGCACCGGCGGCCACCAAATTTTGGCAGCACCACCTACACAACAGACCCAACAATTTTCACAACTACAACAAGTTTCAATTTTACCTTGAAGGGCTCCAATTTGGCAGGTGAAATTTTTCCAGAAAAACCCAAGAACCCTAGAAATTGCAATCGTTAATTCAACCTCAACACTGCAAATTGAAATGAAAAACCTTAGGGGAAATGATCATTGGCAAAAACCGAACCTTCGACGCCAGTTTGGTGGTCGAAGATGGCCGGAATCGGAAGATATTGACGTTGACCACTTCTGCTACAGTGAAACTTCAAGGACCCGATGCGTCATTTTCCGGCCAAACCGCCGTGAGTTACCGCCGTGGGGAGGTTGGGTAGGAGTAGAGGAGTCGACCGGTGCCGGTTGTTCGCTCCCAGGTGGCCGGAAGAGAGAGATGGCCGGAGTTGCAGAGAGCGCCGAGGAGAGGGAGAAAACGCGGGAGGAAGGAGAGAGAAGAAGAAACAAAAACTTACCAGCCACAGTAACTTTTTCAAATATATACTACTTACTATAAACAGTAACTTTTACATTTTCTCTTATAACTTTCGCATACGAACTCCGATTTTTACGTACCACATATGCACGTGCTCGGTTTAACGTCCTCTACAACTTCCATGAAGAAAATTTTCTCAAATTTTGACCCGAACAAAAAGTCAACTTTTAGGGCCACTAAAAGTACTGAAACGACAGTAAAAGTGAAAGTAAAGGTCGTTTACCGTCCAAATGACTAGTAAACGGGTAAATTGAGATACGGGACGTTACACCTATACTAAGTGGGAGGATGATGATGGATCTGTGATGGAAATCTTGTTCAAAGCCATGACTGAAGATGTACTACAGTTGGTGGAAGAATGTGAGACTGCTTAAGCAATATGGAAGACATTGGGGGATCTATATACAAATGAGTCTGATTTTATACAGGTTCATGAATTGATGTGCAAAGCTGCTAGTATGCAACAAAATGGGCAACCAGTAGCTGTGTATTTCACCAAGCTGAAGAATGTATGGGCTGAAATTGATCAGAAGCATCCCTGCAATATCAAGAATCAAGAAGATCTTGTGTGGTACCAGAAGGAAAAGGAACTGGAAAGGGTTCATGTATTCTTTAGAGGGCTTGATGAGAAGCATAGCAGTGCCAAAGGAAAATTGCTCAGAATGACCGACCCTCCTAGTTTAAACACAGCTTTTACATACATCATCAAGGATGAGTCTCAGCAGGAAAGTGTCAAACATGCACAGGTTAAAGTATCTAGCCTAGCCAGTCAGGCCAAGTCACCGGCACCTTTCCTTCAGCAGCAGAGTTCAGCCCCACTTCATCAGCAAGGTTTCCCACAAGGCTTCACCAACCGCTCCTGTCCTCAATGTTCTTATTGCAACGACCTTGGGCATGTTCGAGAGACTTGTTGGAAGTTGAACCCACACCTTAAACCTAAAAAGCAAGGTTATCGTCCTAAGGCAGAAGCAGCTGCTGTTCAATTGGTCCAAGAACCATATTTCTATGGAGCGGCTGACTAAGATCATCATACAGCAGGTGGAGCTACTCCTATAGCCTCTATAGCTGGTCGAGGTAAAATTGGTATGGCTTTAAAGGTTTCTAACTTTGTTGGTTCTGATACATGGATTATTGATTCTGGTGCCTCCGATCATATGACTTATGACAAATCATATTTTACTGAATTGTCTTCCCCACCAGTGTCCTATGTAACCAATGCTAATGGTGAGGCCTTTCCTGTGTTAGGGTTAGGGTCAGTTCGTATTACTCCCACCTTAGAACTTCATAATGTGTTATATGTGCCTGACTTGTCTCACCATTTGATATCTGTTCCCGAGTTGAATACTGAGTCTAAATGCTCCGTAACCTTTTATCCTATGTATGTGATTTTTTAGGACCTTCTCACCAGGGAGATAATCGGTCGGGGGTATCTGAGGGGAAGATTGTTCCATCTGGATCAGACATACGCAAGAGAGAAACCAGGAGCATAGTTCCATGACGCTTTGACTTTGAGTTCTGATAAGCTAAGTGAAATTTGGTTGTGGCATCGCCGTTTAAGGCATCCTTCTTTTAGTCTTATGAGAAAAACCATGCCTACTTTGTTTATTGGTGTGGATGAGTCTATTTTACATTGTGAAACATGTGTTTTGGCAAAGAGTCATCGTGCTACTTATTCTCCTAGTATTTCTAATAAAAGTGTTACTCCTTTTGAGTTGATTCGTTCTGATGTTTGGGGACCTTCTAGAGAACCCACTGTATCGGGTATGAGATACTTTATGTTGTTTATTGATGATTGTACGAAATTGTCATGGGTTGCTCTTCTTAAAACCAAAGATGAAGTATTTCCAGCTTTTCAGACCTTTCGCACTTTCGTTCAAACACAATACCATAGCACCATTAAAGTCCTTCGTTCTGACAATGGGGGAGAATATGTTAATCATGTTTTCCAGGAGTTTTTCAAAACTCATGGGATTGTTCACCAAACTACATATCCACAAACACCAGAGCAAAATAGAGTGTCTGAAAGGAAGAACTGTCATTTACTTGATATGGCTCGTGCCCTTCTCTTTAGTGCTCATATGCCTAAGTATCTTTGGGGCGATGCTGTACATGCTTCCTCTCATCTTATCAATCATCTCCCATCCAGTGTCCTTCAGGGAAAAATTCCATTTGAGGTTCTTGCATCTCATGTCTCCTTACCTTCATTTCATAATCTTCTAGCTCGTGTCTTTAGTTGTGTTGCTTTTGTCCATGTCCCTAAAAACCAAAGGTCTAAGTTGGATGCCCGGGCACTTAAGTGTGTGTTTGTTGGTTACGGAAGCTATCAGAAGGGGTACAAATGTTATCATCCACCTACCAGAAAGTACTATATCACTATGGATGTTACTTTCTTTGAGGACATGAGTTATTTTTCCTCTTCGGATACAGCTCTTCAGGGGGAGAATTCATATTTTGAAGAGCTGTATCATGGAGAGGGGGAGGAATAAGAAGAAGAAGGAGAAGTCACACAGCCAGGAGGTATTTTGACGGATCCGGTTGAGACTATTAGCACACCGCCTCCAGCAGCAGAAGCTCCAGACATCCAAGCACCAGTCTCCATCACTCATAATGATGTTGAAGACACATCTGCCCCTCCTGCCATCGCTTCTACCCCTGACCCACAACTTCCTAGTACTGAAGGATCACCCATTTGAGGTATGTCCATCCACTGATACTAGTAGTAGTGAGTCTAATGTTAAGCAATATGTGTTACCACAGAGGACCACTCGAGGTCAATCAGCCAAAAGATATGAACCTACTCTTACTACCAAATCAAAATACCCAGTAGCTAACTATATGTCCACTAGGAGGTTGTCTAAGTCATATGAATCATTTGTGAATCAAATATCTGTTGTATCAGTACCTAACAAAGTGCAGGATGCATTGGGGGATCCAAAGTGGAGGAAGGCAATGGATGAAGAGATGGAAGCGTTGCAGAAGAACAATACTTGGCAACTTATGCCTCCACCACAAGGCAAGAAGGCTGTAGGTTGTCGTTGGGTGTTTACCGTAAAGCATAATGCAGATGGATCAGTGAATCGGTACAAAGCATGCCTTGTAGCAAAGGGGTTTACTCAGACGTATGGTATAGACTATGATAAAACTTTTGCTCCTGTTGCCAAGATGAATACTATTCGGGTTATGCTCTCGTTCGCTGCTAGTTTAAACTGGCCACTCCGACAGTTTGATGTCAAGAATGCATTTCTTCATGGAGAGTTAGCCGAGGAAGTGTACATGAGCCTTCCACCGGAGTATGTAGTTGCTTCTCCTGGTGATTTTGTATGCAAATTGAGAAAATCTCTGTATGGTCTCAAACAGTCACCTCGTGCTTTGTTTGGAAGATTTTCACAGTTCATGCGGAAGGTGGTTACAGGAAGAGCAACTCAGACCATACCTTGTTCCTCAAGCATAAACAAGGGAAGGTAACAGCTCTAATTATTTATGTGGATGATATGGTAATGATATTGTTGAGATGAATAGACTGCAAAGACAGCTAGCTTCTGAGTTTGAGATGAAGGACTTGGGTGAGCTTAAGTACTTCTTAGGAATTGAGGTAGCCAGGGGGAGAGAAGGAATCTATCTGTGCCAAAGGAAGTATGTCCTTGACTTGCTGACAGAGACAAGTTTGTTGGATTGCAGACCTATTGATACTCCTATTGAGCAGAACCATTGTTTAGCTGAGTATCCGGATCAGGTACCTACTGATCGAGCTCGCTATCAGAGGTTAGTTGGGCGCTTGATTTATTTGGCTCATACTAGACCAGATGTTGCATATGCAATGAGTGTGGTGAGTCAGTCCATGCATAATCCGAGTAAGAGTCACATGGATGATGTTATGCGAATTCTGAAGTACTTGAAGTCAGCTCCAGGAAGGGGAGTACTGTTTTCTAAACACTACAACATTCTTGAGGTTTGTGGCTTCACATATGCAGATTGGGCTGGAAATATCACAGACAGGAGGTCAACATCAGGTTACTTTACTTTTGTGGGAGGTAATTTGGTTACATGGAAGAGTAAGAAATAGAAAGTTGTGGCACATTCTAGTGCTGAGGCCGAGTATAGAGGTATGGCTCACGGAGTGTGTGAATTGTTGTGGCTGAGAAATCTGTTACGTGATCTAGGTTTCAAACTCAAAAATGTCATGCAGTTGTATTGTGACAACAAGGCAGCTATCGACATATCACAGAATCTAGTACAACATGATCGTACTAAGCATGTGAAGGTTGATGGTCACTTTATAAAGGAGAAGCTAGAAGCCAAAATTATTAGCTTTCCTTTTGTTCCAACTGAAGAGCAACTTGCAGATGTACTTACCAAAGGAGTTTCTAGAAAGGCGTTTTATGACTCACTAAGCAAGTTGGGCATGGTTGATGTATATGGGCCAACTTGAGGGGGAATGTTAGTGTGAGTCATCGTTCCCTATTAGGAATAGACTATAAGGGAATATATTATTGTAACTACTTACCTTGTATATGTTGTGTAGTACAGTAGTACACAATAGTTGTAGTACGATTGTAGTCTGTTTATATACACCACAGAATGGGTGTAATAATATATTAGAAAATTCATTCTCTCAACCTTGTTCTATTTGACTTAAAAAATCTATTATATTGCCTTAAAAAATAAAAGGCAAATTCATAAGTTTAGTCAAAAAAATTTGCTTCATAATAGACCTAACAGAGCGCTCTGCTAGGGTTTGTGGAGTGACAATCTTTCTTGTTTTTTGTGACCTATACCTACTCCATTCATAGAGAAAAATTCAGGCTTCGGCCACTTCGTCTTCGTCTTTGTGGTCTTCAGAGGTAGTGTGTCTTTTGAGAAGAGTTTGGGCGCTGCTGAGGCTGTGTCGGTGGGCCAACGAACTGTTGGTACAACATCAGAGGATGGCGGTGTTTACTAGGAGGAATGGGATCCAAATAGAAGCCACGGTATCTCAGTGGGTTGCCTCTATCCGGCGGTGCTGCTGACGTGGTGGTGAATCAGTGGGTGCGAAATGGGGCTTTCCTCTAGCTGGATTGCATGACGTTGTCGGTGTCGTGTTCGACTTGTGGATCTATGCTTAGTCGTGTTAACGTCTGTTTCTGGGTAGCCGGCGAATGTCAACATGGTGAGGCAGACGACCGCCCATCAATTGGTAGCAGGGCAGAGATTGGGCGTGTCACCGGCGTCATGGTCAAATGATCAGATGAGGGTACTGGGAGACGACCTAGTGGGCTCTGGGCTCAAGTTGATTGCTTGGACTTGGGCCTGAGCTGTAGTGGGTGGACAAGAGCAATAGGTTTTGGGCTTCCTTAGTTTTGGATCCGAATCTGGGATCCGAGTGGTTTTTGCAAATGGATTCGGATCTAGGATCCGGGTAGACTTTGGGCTTGGACCGCGACCCATTATCTTTTATGGGTTGTTTGGTTATTGGAATGGCTTGGGGCTCCTGTGTGTTACTGGTATTGGATTCATGACCCCAATCTTTGGTATTTGTTCGTGAAAGATCGTCTGCCAACATGACTATGTTCTGACACCCTTGGTCAGCCTCGATCTTTAGGTGGGAGAATGACCTCATTCTGGCGCCAAGTTGGTTTTTGTCAATTTGTGCGTTGGAGTTGCATGGGTAGTCAAAACACTGACTACTCAATTCACTAGACGGCTGCAATCTATAGTGTAAAATCAGCACTGCGTCTTGACGTTGCTGCTCTTGCATTATTAATTTTTTATATAAATTTTCCTTTTGTACTGTTTTATTCATCTATTTATGTCTTTGACATTGTATCGCTATAATATTTCAATTTCAATAAATGACTGACATCATTCGATTTAAAAAAAAACAATTTTACTTCATTCGAAAATTTTAGTCAAACAATTTTTCTTTGTTCGATAATTTAGTCAAATAACTTTGCCTTGTTTGATAATTTTAGTCAAACATTATTAAATTTTTTTTGGAAAGAAAAATACAACAATTAAATACAAGAACCTTACAGTGCAATTCGAATCTCTTTTTTTTTTTTTGAATCTAAGCGGTCAGAAGGGGCTCTAGAAGGTTGGCAAGGAATAGAGTTTTCCTAAATTTTGTCTTCCCAAAACATCAGTAAGTTACTCAATCTTTCCCAAAACATCATTATTGAATTTAAAAATCATTACATTTTCCCTCAGTATGCAATAATCAGTTGATCATTGACTACACCCACTACATTATGCACTTGATATTTGAAAAACTCAACCAAAAGTCCAAAACCAAAACAAAGCTCACTGTAAGTAACCCACACTCATGCCCAGATTAATGCGATAAGGATTAAGGAAGATATGGAAAATACCTAAACTCCGATTGGCTAATATAAGTGTTTGTTTTTCTCAACTAAAGTCTAAAACAAACAATAAGCAGACAGCACAAAGGTCACATAACTATGGTTTGATGGTTGACATTTGACTCAAACCATCTTAGCCTAATTGATAGCCACCTGAAGACGAATCTCATGGTTATTTTGACACAATGACACAAACCTCTGTTGCCAAAGCTTTACAGGACTTCATGAAAAAGACCAAATGACAAGTCTGTAAGGCCCCGTTTGGTTGATCGGAATGTTATGGTGGGAAAATGAATTGTACTAATTTTCCTTTCAAGGATATAATGGTATTGATTTAGCATTTCCATTTGTGGTGTTTGTAAGGATTCAAGACTTGAGATTAGAAAATTGTTTGAGAGAATTAATTTGTTAATGATTTTCTAATAATGCCCAATCGAATTAAATATGAAAGATTAAAAATGAATGAGTATAGATAGGAATTATTAATTGACCAAATTTTATGAGGGGCTAAACAAGTAAATTTTCAATTCCATTAAGTGAAGGAATTGAAATACCACACCCTAGATGGTATTTCTATTCCGCCTCTTTTATGGAATTAAACTCCGGTCAACTCATTTATTTTAGTTTCCTTTCTAGACTTTTGACTTAACCAAACAATTTAATTGAGTAGAAAACTATTTCACATTTCAGATTTAATTTCCTGGCTAACAAACGGGGCCTAAGTAGCATATCCTTTTGATGGAACTAATCAAACAAATTACTACAAAATAAAAGGGGAAAAAAAAAAAAAAACCAATGAAACAAATTAGATTAGCCAAAATCAGAAAGTCCCTTTCATATGGTTCTAAATGTCACTCCCGAAAAGTCTATTTATGAGCTCCTCAAAAAAACAAAAGAAGTCTATTTAGGAGGCTGGACTTTATGAGCTGATTTGACTCTGTAGTTTCGTATCCTGAAGAAATTTCAATTCAACTTCAAATGAAGCTTAACATAACTGGACAGAATCATTCAGGTTATGTTTGTAATATATTAGAGTATTAGACCAGTAATTCTCGGAGCTCTTATGTTCAGAAAGAGCAAAGTATGAAATCGATGGCCATCATAGAAAGGATCATACTTGTTTGTATTTTGTGCTGCACGCTCTTGATGGAGGCCTCTGACTCTCAATCAGATACCTTAGCACAAGGCCAAGAGCTCAAGGATGGGATGCAGCTTTTTTCAGCATCTGGGATTTTCAGGTTAGGATTCTTTAAGCCTGGGGATGCTAGTAACTCTTACTTGGGTATATGGTACAACAGAAATAATGAAAAAGCAGTATGGGTTGCCAACCGAAACAATCCGATTCTTGACAATTCTGGAGTTCTTAGAATTGATCAGTATGGTAACTTGAAGATTACACAGAAGATGGTAGATGATATTGTACTATATTCAGTTAAAGAAGCAATCAATGCTAGTGCTATTCTTCTTGACAGTGGAAATTTTGTGCTTAGTGAGTTGAACGCTGATGGGTCTATAAAGCAGGAGCTGTGGCAAAGCTTTGATTATCCAACCGACACACTTTTGCCAAAAATGAAGTTGGGATTTAATAGAAAAACTGGCCTCAATTGGACTCTCAAATCATGGAGAACTGGAAATTTGCCTAGCATAGGGTCCTTTACACTTGGTTTGGACCCTAGTGGTGTTAAACAAATGGTCATTTCTTGGAGAGGAAATCTGTACTGGACTAGTGGATCCTGGCACACTTGGTGCTTCAGCCTTACAGATGAGTTTTGCAGTAACTATAAGTACAACTTTAGCTACATATCAAATGAGAATGAAACATACTTGAGTTATTCAGTGGATAAAGGTGCCACTATTTTCCCTAGACTCCTGTTAAATGAAGAAGGTGAACTCAGAGGTTTCAGGATGGACGCCATGTTTACAGGAGTTTCATGCACTTCTTCGACTAACTCTACCTTGAAAAATGGGTGTGTTGAGCAAAGGCAACCAGACTGCAGGAGCTCTCATGACAAATTCGTGCCAAAACTTGGTGTCATGTCTCGCAGTGGAATCAAGATCCTTGAGAATGAAAACATGACTCTGATTGATTGTTGGGATGTTTGCTTCAAAATGTGTTCTTGTCTTGCTTATGCTTCTTCAAATGATGATGGCACCGGCTGCGAGATTTGGAAGAAAGGGGCAAGTTTCACACAAAACAATTTGGGTAGTCTGAGAGAGATACACATCCTGGAATCCAAAGGTAAATTATCTACATTTTATGACATGGGTTAATTGCATCACATTATGGTGTAAATAGGAACGAACAGTGAGAACATGAGTAATAGACTATATGATATTTAGGATTGAAACACCAATTTTCTCACTCTTAACTTTGTACAAAGACCTGCATTAGTCCATTGTTTGTTTTGAATTTCTTTGCGTGCCAAGCATCATGTAAACAATAATGACACAAGCAACAAATTTCTAGTCTCACAATCTAATGCATATCTTGCCAACCCAGAAGCAACAAATTGCAACCCCTGGGGATATATTGGGGAAAAAAAACAGACTGAAATGGAACAACTAAGGCAAAGTCAACCTTTTAACTAAAAGTTAAAGAGTTTTTTCCGTTACACTAAGACATTGAGAAGGCAACAAGAGATAGCTGATGTTTGTCAATGCAGTAAAGAAGTGGTGGATATGGCTACTCATTTTGGTGGGCGGAACTGCACTTTTTCCTTTCCTTTGCTCTTCCTGCTATGTACTATGGAAAAAATCAAAATCAAAAGGTACTCACTCAATGGAACAGAATATGCTCTTATATGAACTTGGTGAAGGGAGAAAACACCAGAAAGATGGAAACAGAAACAATAATGAGTTGCAGTTATTCAGTTTTGATACCGTTGCTACTGCTACCAACTGTTTCTCATCAACAAATAAGCTAGGAGAAGGCGGATTTGGACCAGTTTATAAGGTACAATTTATACTATAATGTCACTACATAATCTGTCTATTCATCTAAGAAAGAAGATACAGAGAAGATATACAGCAGTGCATGTGTGTGTGCGTGTGTGTGTTTGTCTGCATCATACCTATGATTACAAGCTAATCAATTAGATTAGATCATTAGAACTTAGTCATTATTAGTAGGTATAAAAATGACTTGCATCATTTTAGGGAAAGCTACTTGATGGGATAGAAGTAGCAATAAAGAGACTTTCAAGAAGCTCAGGACAAGGGCTGGTGGAGTTCAAAAATGAAGCTATGCTTGTTGCCAAACTCCAACACACTAATTTGGTGAGGCTTTTAGGATTCTGCATTCAAGGAGAGACGAAAAAATATTGATCTATGAGTACATGCCCAACAAAAGCTTAGATTTCTTCCTCTTCGGTAGGCCCTCCAATATGCCATGCAAATTTTTCGCAGAAACTTTTTCCATTTCTAACTCCTGCTCTAACTAGATACTTTTCTATAACATTTTTCCCTGACAGATGCTCAAAGAAAGAATGTCTTAGACTGGAAGAAACGCTTCAGCATCATAGAGGGGATTGCTCAAGGACTAATCTATCTTCATAAATACTCGAGACTAAAAGTGATTCACAGGGATTTAAAAGCCAGCAATATTTTACTCGACAAGAATCTAAATCCTAAAGTATCAGATTTTGGCATGGCTCGGATATGTGGGTTGAATGAGTCAGAAGAAAACACAAATAGAGTTGTTGGAACATAGTAAGTAGTCACCTAGCTGTTTGCACTTTGCAAATATCCACAAATTTCAAATACCTAATTGTCTTTTTAGTATCACTGCAGTGGTTATATGTCTCCGGAGTATGCCATGAAAGGCATTGTGTCCATTAAAACTGATATTTTCAGCTTTGGAGTCCTACTGCTGGAAATTGTAAGTGGGAAGAAGAATAACAGTAACTACCATTCAGAGTACCAACTCAACCTCATTGGATATGTAAGTTCTCTTGTTCAAACAAGTTCTTTATCAAATATCTGGCATAATATGTATATACTTAATTACTTATCAAAGTACCAACTCAGTTCTATCCATCTGTATCAAGAATAGGGTTTAGGCATCGCACGCATTTGACCTAATAAGACATCTAACCTACCTGTTTTAGGCATGGCAGCTTTGGAATGAAGATAGAGGATCTGAGCTAGCAGACCCAGGATTAGGTGAATCATGCCCCATTACTGAAGTTCTAAGATGCATTCATGTGGGTCTTTTGTGTGTACAAGACCATGCAGCAGACAGGCCAACAATGCCGGATGTTGTTTCCATGCTTTTAAATCAAAGCATTCTATTACCTCCTCCAAAACAACCAGCATTTTTTATAAATACAGTTGAGAAAGAGTTTATAAAGGCATCAGGAGAGGAGTCCGAAATTTGTTCCACAAATGATGTAACTATATCAGTAATGGAAGCAAGATAAATGCTTTAGTAATTACTGTACAATATATGAATTCATGTTACAGAGATAATTGATAAATGGTGATATGGGAATGAGCAATAATCGATACATAGATCAGGTGTTCAAAATTTTGTCATATGATGCAATAAAGGTTCTGAGAAACAACTTACTGTATTGAAATCGAACTCACATAGCTTGCACTGCAACAGTTGCAGCAACCAACAGCAGCAGTCTCAACATTTGGAGCTTCGAAGTAATTACTCCAAAAGGACCAAAACCATCATCACATGATGAAGCGTAATTCACAGTAAGATACTTTAATAATTTGAGGAGAAGAAAGAAATTAAGGACCGAGTTTTAATTAGGAGAGACTCCTAACAATTCTATTCTTGAGTTTGAGGGAAGAAAGGAGACATCTCCTTTTGAAGGAAAGCAGAGACATCTTCTAACAGTTTTACCCATTGGTTATGACCATTATATCTTATACCATGTATACAGTGGGTACCAAGCAACTTGAATTTGTTGATTGAGCTTTGATCTTTAAAAGAACCAACAACAGAATAAAACCAAATGGTGTAGCAAGCATGCAGAAAGTAAAACTTACTGCTTCTCTACAAATGAAACCAAAAAGCTTAGGGAAGCAAAACGAATACAGATCCAAACATCATCCCGGATCAATAAGACGCCACTGCTTGTCGATCCTTTGACTGTTGGCCACTACAGTGCAAACCGGCTTTGTGAGTTGTAGAGTCACCATATTATTTCATACAGCAGCAACCGTAGCACCAGTACCCTTGGATCCTAAAGAATCTCATTCCTGCTGACCCTTCTGATCCCTGCTTGATTTCCCATCCCCAACACCTTTTTAAAGATGAAGAAGGTCACTTCAAGTCGTACAAATACATCAGGAAGTGACTCCACATCACCAAGAACCTGTCTGACCAATCTCATTCCTGGGATTCATCGTTGTACTGACTCCAATGAGACCTCCATGGACAGCAAACTGCAGCTCACTTTCCTTAGCAAATCAAGGAAACCAGTCTAGAATATAATGGCGTGCATTTGAAGTTGTCGTTCTCGTCCTTTTCAACCTTCCCCGGGCAAACCTCAATCAAGTGGTTCAGTTTCACAACACCCCTGACCCTGGTTCCACCCACCACACCGCCTCTCAAGCGATCAATCTCATACCCAGATTTGTTGACGTCAAAAGAATGAATAATTGAAATATAATGAGGTGAGGCCAAGTCCCTTTGTGGTACTGGGATATTTTTGACGATGTGCTCATCAACTACATCCATGTTGTGCTCAAGTTGAGCAGTTGGCTGATTCATAGAACTCCTCCTCCATTTTTTTTGTTGCTCAATGGCCCGATCCTCGTCTTGAACTTCAAGATCTACTTTCTTTTGGAGGAAAATAATGTCTTTAAGACGCGTAATTGCAAGAGTAGCCAAATGCTCTTTGGTTTGTGCTGGGGGAAGTTCTTCATTAGCTGCTACGAGAAGCAATGCTCCATCCATAATGGAGACACCATTGTGCATAGGTGCCATCAGCGCATCGTGGGCCAGGCAATCTACGAAAGAAACATTTCTCTGCAGTTTCATCATGCTACCTCATTGGTCACAGAAATGACCGGCAGCTTCTTTTTTAAACAAACTGTCTGAACACCAGAAAGTTTAACCACTGTTGACTTACCATGAGCCACATGACCCATAGAGCCAATATTGCTAGTTGCCTTACAAGATATTACTTCAGGGGAGAGTGAAAGCAACTCTGTTACATCCAGTGTTGTCGGGTCTTGCTCTGTTAGACGACCCTTACTATTATGCTTCTTCTTCGACAGTTTTGTGACAGTTATTCTGATCTTCTAGCTATTTAATCAGCTAAGATTTTGGGGTCAGGATTTAGGATTCAAGAATAACTTTCTTATCAAACTTCAAACGCGCACAGAAATTTACTTGAGGAGGTTCTCACCGGACTTAAAATAAGAGATTACAGAGAAATATTTGAGAGCTGCTCTAGCTTGCATTAGAACCCCTTATTCTAATTCCTGAACCTTACTCGCAAGGAAGTACGAAAGAGCTTATATTTCAAAATCTTCTTAAACGATACTTGCAATCTAATAAAAAAGCAAATAACTTGAGCTGCTCTAGTAACCCTTATTCTAATACTATCTATTCATGAATCTGCATACAGCAAAAAAAAAAGTACCCTAAATGCTCAAAGGAAATAACGGGAATTGTTAGTAATTGGAAACCCCCATTAATAAAACAAATTAAAAATAAATACAACCACAATTAAATTTTATTTCGTGAATTGATTATAATCCTGAAAAATGCTCAAAATATACGCACAGAAAACGAGAGGAGGACTATTTCCTTTCAGAAACAGTAACCAAGGAGGATTAAGTTCATGGATTGCCACACAACCACATTGGAAGGGCAATGCAACATTCAGAAATGCATGATTCTACTCGAGCTGTGTTAGCATTTTACGGTAACTACTAGTTTGCTTAATCTTCAAATCTAATGTACATGATGGACCTTTTTATCTTGAAGTTGCAGATGGTGGATTCTTTTGTATGATTCCCCTTGATAGTTCTAGGACATTGCAGCATCCTGTCATACCAAAACTTCCTCTTGCTAAATTAATTAGAACTATCACGAATAAAGAGATGGGATACATCTATGCCAAGTATTAGACAAGGATTGCAGAATCTAAGAATGTAATAATATTAAAAACTTTAGGCTCATGTAGTCCTTCTATGTCCGATTCCAAGCCAATCCCTCAACATTGTAAACAACATATTCTGGTATTTCCCATCCAATTGTTTTATAAAGTCCAAAGTTCAAATCCCATACCTCAAGATAAAGTAAAGTAAAGTAAATCTGGATTGGAATTTATAAATGAGTAGAGTTAGTACAATCTGGCTTGCCTATTCTTTCCGATTAAACTTGGTACATGAACTTATGATAACATAAATAAGCAGAACTGAACTTGTATGGGAATGCATTATTTTTGAAGATGAGATTAACAGAACAAGAAGGAAAACTGTTATAATTGGTTTGACCAATTAATGAAACCTATTTGTCAATGCAGTATACACGTGGTGGATCTGGCTATGATTTTAGTAGGAGGAGTGCAGTACAAATAACTTTTACAGGGGTGAAAATCTATTTATATAAGTGTGTGTGTGGCATGCACAATTACTGTATACATCATGCCAATACTTGTAAGTTAATCAGTTATATTCGAACCCATTCATTATTACTTCTTAGGAGATTTGGAATTGACCCTGACTCTTAAATTCAGATAAAACTACTTGACACGCAAGAGGTAGCAGTAAAGAGACTTTCAAAAAGTTCAGGAAACGGGTTGGTGGAGTTCAAGAATGAAGCTATACTTGTTGAAGACACCAAATAATAAATTTTCACTGGTCCTGTGATTTACCACCACTATGTGTTGCGTTTTTTCCCAACTCCTATTGATTTTTCCCTTCAAGGATGAGGCAAAATTTGTTCAATCAAATGC
>LYNE01001171.1:15622-27395 GCA_001662545.1 Rosa x damascena
ATGTGTGTGTGTGAGTTTGGTAGAAATCAGAGGAGTTTTGTTTCGATTGTGAATTTTCCGGAATTCGAAATTTTGGTTATCGATTTACGAGAATCCGACTGTCAGATTTCTCTCGGTTCTACCCTAGAACCATTAATTAATGAATTGATGTTTGTTGTGAAGTTGGATTAATCCGAGGAGTAGTGGAGGTGTTAATTCACGGGGGTAGTGTTTAGAGTCCGTTATAATTTAAAGTAAACGTAATTTTCGATGAATAGTTTAGTTGTTTACGATTGCCACTTTGTATAGGACGAGAGGAGCCCTCGTACGAGGAGATTGCCACTTATTTTAAATATTATGCATGCAACCATTCTTTTTTAAATGCATGGATTTATTTATCGAGCTTGTTTCAAGATTGTGGAGTTTGAATTATTACACTTACTTTGATGTTGACTTTCAAGAATGATGTCGCCTTATTTAATTGAATAAGAATTTACTTTATTTCTGATTTATTTTGTTTATCGATTTGAGAATACTTTTGACATGTGGGACACGTCGTTGATTTACTTTATTTCTTTTTTATCTCTTGAGATTTACCGAGTACGGTTGGGAATCGTACTCGTGTTTTCTTTTGCGAGATTTTGGGGAAGTTTTATGGATTTACTAATTTACTGGTTTTCGAATGTTTCATTCACCATATTTGGGTCGATTTATTTAGTTCTCCTCCTCACGTGAGTTGCAGTCGAATCTCCTCCTCACATACTTTGTGTTTCTGGGTTGAAGTCGAGGGTAGAGCCTGGGAGGCTCTGACCTGAGTTTAGGAGACTCCATGTTGTATGGTGATATTATCTGCCCCATACCTTTATGTATAACCAACGGGCTGGTCTTATTTATGAGTATCAGATTTTTTTTTTTTTTCCTCTTTCTCATTACTTGATTTGGGACTAGTGGGGCTAGTCAGTTTTCTTGAGTAGAGCTTCAATCGAATTATGTTTGTCTAAATGTTGCCTGCATCGGGTTTTTAAAGGAATAAATGTGGGAAAGTATAAAATATATGTATATATTTTTACAATCTTTCTAAGGGCTAAATACTAGTTACTACCCTGTGGTTTAGGTCCAAAATCAATTCAGTCTCTGGACTTCTAATTTCATCAAAAACACCCCTGCACTTTCAATTTTGATCTAATAGGTCCAATTCGTTAATATTCTATTATGAGTTCAAATTATAGTTGGATTATTTGTTAAAAAACTATTTATTTTATAGTAGAACTCACTCCTAAATTGACTATGCAGACCACCTCGACATCACATCATAAAACATAGGCCATATATGAACCACGTTAACAAGTTAAATAACTTCAATTATTGGAAAACTAACAAATTAGACCTATTATATCAAAATTGAAAGTGCAGGGGTGTTTTTTATGAAATTAGAAGTTCAGGGACTGAATTGATTTTGGACCCAAACTACAGGGTAGTAGTCAGTATTTAGCCCTTATTTTTGTCCATTCACGCCAACGTTTTTATGTGCTTTCCCCTGGACCCTTTGGTTTCAAATGTCCAGTTCGCAGTGTAGCTGTTCGGCTTTAAGAGTTGAGGCTTAGCACCATCACTACCATCTATCCTTCGTAGGTTACTTGCTAACCTGCTTTGTATATCGTTTTTCTTTTGTCTTTAGACCACTCTGATGACCATGGGACTTTTGTATTAATACTGTAAACTTTGAGTTGGTTGTAAACTTGAGATATTTGGATTACTTTGATAAACTAAATTGTGGAGTTGTTTGGTTTAGGGGGCAGGGTGGCTCCAGGGCCACCTCGTATTGTTTAGAAGTGTAAATTGTTTTAACAAGTTTTGGGTTGTCCACTTTTAGTGGAAGTTCCGTCGATTTTTTTCAGAAAGTAGGCCCCGCAGGGCCACCTCAGATTTCAAGGTGAGATTTCGGGTCGGGTCCTATCAATCTATGTGTGTGTTTAAGGATACACGAATTATTGGCACGTTTACTTACCTAGAATGAGAATGGAAATGAAGGGAATGATTTCGGTATATGAGATTTCCTGCGTTTACTTACATATATAGGTATGAGAATGATTTCAATGTATGAGATTCCTGCATTTACTTATATATATATATATATATATATATATATATAGGTATTAGAATTAGTGTGGGTCCCACCTCATTATCAAGAATCGAATCCTGAATAATCCTCATTACTTGTTTCAGTTGTAATAGGGTAGAATCTTCTAGATTTCCTAATCGATGTTTGATTAGGTTTTCCTTTGTATGATTCAGTTTCTGTACTTGTATGTAATCCTCTATATAAAGAGGCTCCTTTTATCAATCAATATAAACAATCAATCTCCCGAATCTTTTTCTCTACAACAGTGTGCAATTTCTTTTTATTTTCTTGATCGATAAAATAGAAGACAAGTATATATTGTGTGAATGAAGTCAATGTATCACAAGATGATTGGGCATATGACGTGGCATCTAGTTAATTTCACAATAACAAAATTATATTAGATTAAATTTTTCTATTTATAATGANNNNAGGAATGTCAGTAGATGAACTGGAGAAGACGATAAAAGAAAAAAAACACACATGAACAAGAACGCCTAGATGAAGAATCCTATATCTATCTCCATCGGTAATTAAACTAGTTTCATCAACAAACAAACAGAGCTTCTCTCTCTAAAACTAGAGAGAGAAAACAGATCTAAAAACACCAATCTCCCTCCCCCTTCTCTCTTGCCCAGATCTAGATCCTTCCAGATCTAGATCGACGGCTTGAAATTTGGGGGCGGCTTCTCTTTGGCCTCTCTTTCCTTTTTCCCTTGTTCTTAGTCATTTTCCCTTAATTCTCTTACACCCTCTATGGTGATTTACACCCATTTTGTGGTGATTTTGCTGGCACTTGTTCAGTTCTAGAGGACCTGGTTCCTCCTTTCTCTGCCGACCATTCTAAAAACTTTTCAGATCCATAAACCTCCATGATTCCCCTTATCCAGTACCTCACATCAGCTCCCCTCCTTCTACCAAAGGCCTACTCCTTGAAGGTTGTCGTCACTACCTCTTAAAAGTGAGAAACACTTACCTAGAGGTGTATGGGTGCTCACGCATGGGTGTTTCACCCCCCATTAACCATTGGATTTTTTCTTTGCTATTGGCTTCTATCCTATTTCGGTGGTTTCGTTTCCTCCTTGGTTTGAGTCTCTTTGGTGGATTAGAGATAGTCATTGTTTGGTGTTGGTTCCATTCTCTCATCCCCTTAAACTTTGGTTTTGTATGGATCTGCGTTTTGAGATTTTACTAGCAGCGGCTTTTCAGTTCTCATCCCTTCGATTTGGCACTTCTCATGACCTCTTGGCTCCTGGCGGGGGCGGTGGCTGTGCGGGATAGCTTGGGCGGCGGCGGCTGTGTTATTTTTTTTTTTTTTGAATAAAAGACATTTTCATTGCATTGAAGTTAAGCAATATGATTACAATCGTAACTTAGAACATCTCTAACTATTTCAGGAGCACTGCCCTGCCAATCTATACTTTCCACATATTCATAAGCTTCACTAGCTAATCTATGAGCCACTGCATTGGCAGTTCTTGCTGTGTTACTGATAGAGATTCCCACATTATTTTGCAGCCCCATTCAAATGTCATCAATTATGTTCCCAAATTCCAGACTGGATTTCAGTGACAGCAACTTGGCAGTCAGTCTCCACAATACACTCATTGACATGCATATCCTGTAACAGCTGCAAACCCGATTTAAGAGCCAGTAACTCAACCTGCTTTGCAGAAGTAACATGACTGACATGGTGAGCAAAAGCAGCAACAAAATGACCACTTGAGTCCCGAAGCACACCTCCAACTCCTCCTTCAGTGTAATTTGGTAGAAAAGCCTCATCCACATTAAGCTTCCCGGATTAGGTGCAGTCCATTTCTGTTTCGTTCGAATGGTAACAGGTTTAACAGAAGAGTTGTTGGCTTGTTTATACTCAAAATACCAAGCCATGGTTCCACACACAATGTGTTGTGCTGTCTGAGGTTTGCACGACCAGAGGGTGTCATTGCGATTCTTCCACATACCCCATAACACCATGAGTAATTTTTGGAACACATCCGTTTGGAGATTCACTGCTTGCTCGAGCATCCATTCTTTGAAGTGAAAGATTGGCGATATAAAGGCCTGTAGATTAAATGGGGCCCCTGTGATAATATCTTTTGCAATAGGGCAGGCACAGAAAACATGTGCTACGTCTTCAATAGGATGAGAGTAGGAGATGCATTTCAGCTCACCTTGATAACCTTTTGAAGTGAGTTTTGCCCGAGTAGGCAGGAGATCATGACATGCTCTCCAAACACAATTCAGGACCTTACCTGGGACCTTTGCCTTCCACAGCCTCTGCCACAAAGGTTTATAAGGATCCCCAGATGAGGTGGAGACGAGTACATTGTCCATCACCACAGTTCGAGCACACCAATAGGCAGATTTAACAGAATACCCCCCTCGTTTCTCAGGCTTCCAAATCAAGTGATTAGCTAGTGTTCTAGAGCTCAAAGGAATGCACAATATTTTTCCAGCAACTTCCTGAGGGAAATAGCTGCAAACTTTATCAGGGATCCATGTTCAAGTAGTAGCATCGATCAGCTCCGACACTTTCTCAAGAACACATTGAGCAGGCTTGTGTACCAAGTAACTAGGGCAATATGAAATCCATTTATCTGCCCATATATTCACCTTTGACGCATCACCAATGTTCCAAAGCACACCAGCAGATAAGACTGGTCTACTCTTGAGAATGCTACGCCAAGAGAAGGAGGGGTGATCGCTAAAATCAGCTTCCCAAATGGAGCAGTGTGGGTGATACCTAGCTTTGTAAAGTTGTGCAATAAGGGACTGAGGATTTTTGAGCAGTCTCCAGCCTTGTTTTGCCAACATGGCTAGGTTATAGGCATAGAGATTCTTGAAACCAAGTCCTCCCTCTTGTTTGGTTAAGCAAAGTCTCTCCCAGCTTCTCCAATGTATTTTCTTTTTACTATCCTCATCTCCCCAAAAGAAACCTGCACAGAGCTGGTGTATATCATCACACAAAGCTTTTGGCAAAAAATAGCAAGTCATGACATATAATGGCATGGTTTGGGCCACTACCTTGATCAAAATTTCCTTGCCTGCTGAGCTTAATAGCTTTGATTTCCAATTAATAAGTTTTTATGTCAATTTCTCTTTGATATACGTAAAAATGGCTGTTTTGGATTTCCTACTCTCATTGGCAAACCCAAATACCTGTCATGTTCATCCACTCTATTAACCTGCAGAATAGAGGCTAGCTGGTATTGTATAGTGGGGTGAACATTTCGACTGAAGACTACACTGCTTTCCTGATAGTTTATGTTCTATCCAGATGCCATTTCATACAGATTGAGTAGCTCTCTATAACGTTGACACTCAATTGTAGTTGCAGCCCCAAAGAAAAAACTATCATCCGCAAAGAGGAGATGATGGAGTGTAGGAGCTCCTGGAGCCATTTTCAAGCCTGTAATAAAACGTGCTTCCACAGATTTGTATATAAGATTAGAGAGTCCTTCAGCACAAAGAATGAATAAATAAGGAGATAGGGGGTCTCCTTGCCTGATGCCTCGAGTGGGATAGATAATATCTGATGGTTGGCCATTTAGAAGGATGGAGTACTGAACAGATGTGACACTCCTCATAACAATGTCAACCCAATGAACCTCAAACCCCAGCTTTAACAACATAGCTTTGAGAAAACTCCATTCCAAACGACCATATGCTTTGGAAATGTCTAGCTTTAAAGAAAAGAAACCCTCCTCTTGTCTTCTCAAATTATGCATAAAAAGTGCTACTTCAGTGTCTACAAGTGTGGTATCCGAGATTAAACTACTCGGTACATAAGCACTTTGCAAAGGGGAAATGATGGTAGGAAGCAGCCTCTTTAAACAATTAGCTACAACTTTAGACGCAATCCTATAAATGACATCACACAAGGCAATAGGTCGGTAATCACTTGCCTCCTTTGGTTCTTTTATTTTGGGAATAAGACACAAATGAGTGAGGTTAGAACCCTCAAAACTCTCTCCAGTTTCCAGAAAGTGTGTGACAGGACAGACATCCCCTCCAACCACATCCCAAAATTTCTGAAAAAAGAACGGAGACATACCATCTGGCCCTGGGCTTTTAGATGGATGCATTTGGAATACAGAAGTTTTGTTTCCTCCTCCATATACGGTGCTACTACCTCATGATTCATCTCTGCTGAGACTTTAGCATCCACCACAGCAAGTATGGTAGCCAACGCATTCAGATTGGTTTCCTCTGAAGTAAAAATCTTTTGGAAATGTTGCAACACAATCTGCTGTATCTACTCTGGTTCAGTGCACCACACTCCATTTGCATTGTTTACTCCCTTTATTATGTTACGCTGTTTGCGGTTTGATGCTTTTCTATGGAAGAAAGCCGAGTTTCTGTCCCCTTCTTTAAGCCACAAAACTTTTGATCTCTGATGCCAATATGTCTCCTACTGAGCCGAGAACTAAGCTGAGAATGCAGGTTTTTATGTTCCTCATACTGAGTCGGTGAGAACGGCAAGTGCATCAAATCTTGCAACTTCTCTTGAATCACCCGAATCTCAACTTTTTGAGCCTCAAAGACAGTTTGGTGCCATCGCAAGAGATCCTGTCCTGTTTTGTGTATCTTCATACCAACCTGCAACATACCACTTCCAGTTAATGGCTGAGCCCATCCCTGCTGAATAATGGTGTGGCAGTCAGTATGTCCCTGTCACATCTCCTCAATTCTGAACCTTCTCAGAGTTCTCGTCGTCCTTCTTTTTTCAGCGCTCACTTCCACCAAAATAGGGGAGTGATCAGATTCATTTGGTGGTAATGTTAGAACCCTAGAACACGGGTACCAGTCCCGCCACTGTGGAGATTTAAAGGCCCGATCCAGTCTTTCCTTGGTGTATATATCTATTAGACCAAGTAAATCTTTCACCAACAAAACCCATGTCATAAATGTTACACATAATCATGGTTGCCGAAAGAGATTCATTGGTGCCATGGCCCTAGGCACTCTTCCTGACTTGTCATCATTGCTTAAGATCTCATTAAAGTCCCCAGCCATAAGCCAAGGCAGCGAGCATGGTTGAGCAGCTAGGGTTTGAATAAGATCCCAGGTACGATGTCGTTGACTGCGATGTGCATATCCGTAGATTCCAGTGAAACGCCAAATTTCTTAGGATCCAGGTTGCCTTACTTCAGCATCAATATGGTTGGGACTATACGTTCTCAACCTCACTGGAGTATCTTCTCTCCAAAGAAGCGCCACCCCTCTAGAGTCATCCACACAAGGGTAGCAGATACACCCTGCAAAACCTAGGTTTGCATGAATGGAGTCCATCAAACTAGGTTGTGCTAGGGTTTCAGAGAGAAAAATCAAGCTAGGGTTTTTTGCTTGCACCATGTTAAAGAGTGCATGCTGCGTTTCGTGGTTCCCAATTCCACGACAATTCCACACCATAATGTTGATCTGCATCATGGCGTCGGGTATATGGAGGCTGCACGACGGCGGCGGTAGTGCGACCTAGGGTTGGTCGCTTGTCAATCCTTGCACAGGGATATATGGTCACCTACAATTGAATTTGAATTCATTGGTTTTATTTAAATACTTAAAAATATTTTCATCTCCGACGGCTGTGTTATTATTGTAGGAAATGATGTTTTATTTAATTTTTAGGGTTACACTCTTTTACCCTATCCATGTGGATTATGGTTGAGTTGTAATTTTCCTTGTTGGATTTATTTGTAATTGAGCCTTGTTTTGGGCTCCTCCCATTGGGTTTTCTCCCTTTGGTAATTATTAATGAAGTTTTCATTAATTTCCAAAAAAAAACTAGTTTCATCCGACCATGAACTTGTAGGTATCAATTTAAAACTAGTTCAATCTTGTTTTGTCTCCCATGTTGCATAATGAAATTTCAGCTTTGATAGTTTGATCACTGCCCTGAGAACTTAATCAAATCCTCTTGAAGAAAAACAAAATACATCTCATTAGGAACTTAAGAGACAAAGTACTTTAAGGCCTATATAGATGAGGTTCATGATCAGTAAGAAGAGAAGTGAATGGAGTCTAACAATATGATAATTAAGATATGAAGTGAGAAAAATAATGGAAATGAGAAGTTTATTAAAAGAAACAGGAAGTTAACGACTAATAGTGTTAGGGCAGTTGCTTTGAATAATTGTATAAATGAAATTGGGAAGAGAAACAGAATCCAATCCATGCTTTTGATACTAGCTTGGATGTAGATGACACAAATATACAGGAGCTAGCTAGGGTTCTTCGTTTTATTGTTTATGTTTTTTCTTTTTTTAGAGAGGTATTCATCTAATTGTATTTTTTTTCTTTATAAAAAGAAAAATTTAATCTAAACTAATTTTGTTATTATGAAATCAACTTGATGCCACGTCATATGTCATACAATCTTGTGATATGTTGACATCATTCACTCAACTAATCTTAATCATTGAAAGATTTAAAATTGTCAAAAATTGTATAAATTTATGGGGGTCGTCGAGGGTACTTTGATGTATGCCAATACCCTTATTTTTTTATTTTTTTATTTTTAATAAATTAATGTAGTGGAAACCTACTTAACTAGTTAACAGGTTATTCACTTAAATGTTGACATGTGTCATTTTAAAAAATAAAATGTACTATATTAACAACACATTCTATCTTGATATGCAATATTGTTCATAAACATGTAACATATATTGTCAAAATAATAAATTACACCTAGTAGAACTAAAATCACGATTTAGGACCACACTTATTGTGGTTATTGTAATTGAGATGGTCAAAGATGTAAATATCATAGTTGGACAACTTTGATCAAATGGAGAACATTATTTATCAAATGGAGAACCTTTTTACAATATTGAGTACTTAATTACATATCTTTTGGTCTAATATTAATTTTACCATGTTCACAACACAAATGTTGTAAAATGGTTGATAATATTGTAAATGATGCAGTTTTGGAAGTAATTACTACAAATAGAACAAAAGTGAGCACTTTTACATCAATTGTTGGGGGTCGTGGTAAAATGTGTAGTCATTGTAGTAATCATTTCTTTAATGATAAAAACATAAAGATTTACCATTGTGACAACAAATTTGTTATCACACTTGTTAAACTGTCCATGAACTAGTATATTAGTTGATGTGGAGTAATTACTACAAGGACTAAATATTGTTTAGTCCTTGAGCTTTTGACCATAAAACACTTCAGTGCCTGACCTTCTAATTTCACACGTTTAGTCCCTGTACTTCAAAATTTCAGACCAATAGGTCATTGCCGTCTAAAAGTTACGGCGAAATGTCTATTATGCCCTCAGTATTTTTTTTTAATAAATTTATTCCTTTCTTTTTTTTTTTATTTATTCTTTTTTCTTTTTTTTTATTCTTTTTTTTCAAACAGAAAGAAAGAAAGGGGAAAAAAATTTTCCTTTTCCAAAAAAAAAATAATTAATTAATTAAAAAAAAAAGAACTAAGGGCATAATAGACATTTCGCCGCGACTTTTAGTCGGCAAGGACCTATTGGTCTGAAATTTTGAAGTACAGGGACTAAACGTGTGAAATTAGAAGGTCAGGGACTGAAGTGTTTTATGGTCAAAAGCTCAAGAACTAAACAGTATTTAGTCCTTACTACAAATAGAACAAAAATTACTGCTTTTACTTCAATTGATGTGGATTATGGTAAAATGCATGGTCATTGAAGTAATAATTTCATTAATGATAAAAACATATATATTTACCACTTTGATAATAAATTTGTTGTCACACTTGTTAAATTGTCCATAAACTAGTACATAGGTTGTAGGTGGAGTAACTACTACAATTAGAACAAAAAGTATCAGTTTTATGTCAATTGTTGTAATTTGTGGTAAATTACGTCGACTGAAAGTAATTATAACTTTAGCGATGAAAATTACACAATATATTACTTTAATTACGTAAGGAAGAACTTCATTACACCAATGAGGACATACGTGGTTTTAGTCAAAATATAATGATTTGCCTATATGATAACGCAATGTGGTAACATTTGTAATTTAGTTCAAAAAACAGTAATAATAAGTTATATGGTTGATTGGCTTGACTGCAGTTTTATGGTTTGTGTGGCATGCTAGAAATAAGAGCAGATTTGAGGGAAAGAATTTCTCAATTGCTAAGATTGGCAGGCTTATTTCTAGCCATATACGTGCTGCAAGTGGTTTGGCCTGGGGTACCATGCATACCACCATTAATGATCTGTGTATTTTGAAAGGTTTTGGGGTGCAATGTAGGCAGCGGCGTGCTCTGGTAGTCTGGGAGGTAATTGGCATCCTCCTATAATTGGGTGGGTCAAGATCAATACTGACAAAGCGTGGAAGCATGAGACAGGCACGGGGGGTTATGGAGCAATTTTCAGGGAGGTGGCTTTCTTGGAGCTTTTGCTTCTAATATTGATATTCCTAGCTCCGTGGCGGCAGAGGTTATGGCAGTTATTAAGGCAATTGAGATAGATTGGGTTCGTGATTGGAAGCATATTTGGTTAGAAGTAGACTCCTCCTTGATACTTGATTATTTTCGTAATCCTTCTCTTGTGCCTTGGCATCTTCGAGTTCGGTGGAATAATTGTTTGTTCAAAACCTCTATGATGACATTTCGGTCTTCTCACATCTTCCGTGAAGGGAATAAAGTTGCAGATGCTTTAGCAAACTATGGTTCATCTTCTTCTGAAATGGTGTGGTGGGATTCACCTCCTTCATTTATTCTTTTGCACTACGAGAATGATCATCGGGGTCTTCCTCAATTTCGTTTTCGTTAACTAGCTAGAATTTCATTATGCTTGTTTTTGGATTGGGAGGTTTAGGTTTTGGTCCCCCTCCTTTGTATTCTTTTTTCTTTTAATCTCATGGAGTGATAGAGAGGTTCCTCCTCTTCTATTTCTCTCATTACCACAAAAAAAAAAAAAAAAAATCTATAACAAAGATTATCTATTTTTACATTAATGGTTGTGGTTATCGTAAAATGCATGTAAAAAAATTATATTTGGTTAAGAAAACTACTTATGATATAATTAATGGGGGCGGATCCGTGGCATCACAAATTATAGTCAAAATTATACTTCAATTATCAACCATTAGATTAAAAGACTATCAATGGATGATATTAAATTTGAATTTTTCATTTTTCATTTTTTTTCTCTCTCATTGAATTAATTTAATCCTAACTAAAACTCATTAATTAAAGAAAAATAAGGAAAGACAATCTTCAGATGAATTCTTTCCTCTTCTTCAACGTTGTCTCTCTCCATGGTATAATCCAATAGATAATGATTTTTTCTTACAATTGATCTCAACCATTAATTGTTATTAAGTTTAATGGATAGGATTTAAAGTATAATTTTAACTATAATTTATGATGTCACGGATCCTTAATGAATGAATTAGTAATCGAGACTATTTAACTAATACAAATTTCGTGAGGCTAGGTTAGAAGGTTTTTGTTTTTAATAAGGAAAAAATGTAATTGTCAATTGTGTAATTGTCAATTGATAATCAAGTATTAATCAAACATTAATTGGCTAATGATAAAATTAATTAGTAATAAAGACTATTTAACTAATTGTAATTTGGTGAGCCTAAGTTAGAAGATTTTTTTAATTAATTTTTTTTTTTTTTAGAAATGAAAAAACGTAATTGTCAATTGATAATCAATTGGCTAAG
>LYNE01001171.1:50420-78833 GCA_001662545.1 Rosa x damascena
CATGGGTCCGCAAAGAACAATTCTTAGGTTCACTCCTAGAGTGAATGAGCATATTCACTCTTTATTGTGATTAATGCACTTTAACTTTATAATTTTCTAATCCAACTATTCATGTTGCAAAACATCATAAAAGATTAGCTTTGTAAAAAATCAATCAAATTGAAGACCTTTTAGTTATTCATTTATATGAAATACATGGATGATTCATCATAATATTAGTAAGTACGTGTTGCTAGAACTATCCATTTTGTTTGATTTAATTAGATAATTAAACGATTTCTGATTCGATTGATTTTTTACAGAGATGATATTTAAAGACTAATCTAAGATATAAACCGTTGAATGAGAAATTTATTAAGTAAAAGTATGTTAGTCGATAATAGGGGTGAATATACTCGTTCACCTAGGGGTGAACCTAAGAATTGTCCATAGCAAAATGGTATTATCTAAAATATATGAAAATCGAGTGATGTTCACCTTTTCTAGGGCTCTAACTTTAGCGGTGCTAGCATTTTAATTGGTGTGCATGCCGTTTGGCCAAGTTTCCTTTGTAATGAGTTTCTATGCATTAGCTTGACAATCAGCCTCCTATATTAGCGACAAGCCTGTATAGAAGCTCATTGTGGTTCCCTAACAAGTTATCTTGGTGAGAGATTACAATTATGGCCTCTTTCAAATCTTATATATATATATATATATATATATATATATATATATATATATATTCTGTTTTTGGATAAAACTTACTAAAATATATACCATTTAATGCTTCATCAACTTTAAAAAATATGTAGACTCGACCTAGCCGTCTTAGCTAGGGTTTTCTTGTTGCTTGCCTTCGACAAAAAATTCCGAACCTTGAGGCAATGGCGTCATTGGAGGCTGGGGATCCGGCAGGAATTCATCACCAGAACTCAGCGCGGGTGACTTTGGGTTCGGCAGGGCTTGCAGCTTTGCAAGCAGACCGGTGGTACATGGTGAGGCGTCTTCTCAACTCCAAAGCCAAGTTCCCAGGCTTCAAAGGGACTATTGCTATAATCTGGCGTATCAAGTCTAGTTTGACAATACCAGATGCAGGAGATCGATTTGTGTTTCAATTTGAGCGCGAATCTAAACGTAATAAGATATTGCATGGAGGACCATGGTTCTATAGGAACACTATGTTGGTGCTCGGAGAGTATAATGGAATAGGATTAGTGGCTCTTAAGGAACAAAGGATTATTCGCAATAAGACGACACTGCATCTAGTCGGTGTGACTCTTGGCTGGGTTATTCGCTTTGATCAAACAACCCTATTCCGAAAAGAAGAGGAACAAAGGATTCGTCTAGTTTTTCATGTCAGACGGCAGGTTAGGGTTTGGAAGCTTTTTGAGTTTTCGCCGATGGTGATGCCAGAGTTGGCGTTTATCTTTGAAAAGGTGAAGAGGTTCTGTCGGAGCTGTGGCATCTTTGAACACGGGGAGGCAGGGTGTGATGGTCTCTTGATGAAAGAGAAGGATGAACTTCTGGCGCAGATGCAGACTGTGATTGCTGGACTGTCGTTGTCGGAAAGCCAAGATCAGGCTAGGGCGGAGGAGAGTGCAAAGAAATTCAGGTCGGAAATGCTGCAATTGATGGTGCCGGATCAGTCCGGAGGGGTGGAAATACAGAACTTGTGGAGACTACTGTGCTGGCTGTGGAGCAGTCGGTGGTGGGTGATGGGAATCATAAGGCCATCCTGTTTGAGGGCTTGAATTTATCAGCTTTCCTTGAGAATTGGAAAGCTCAGATGGACACACCTACCAGTCCTGTGAATGGGGGTACTATGCCTTCATTGCCTGTTTTCAAACTGCTAGGATGGAGGGAGGTGTGGACTCGCTGGTGATGGAGTCGGGCCCCAATTCGGTGTTGGGAATCAAGAGGAAGCCGGTGGACATGCTGGCACAGGTTGGGAAGAGGTTTGTGTATACCTCTGAACCTTTGCTTCAGGTGGATGATGGTATGCAGCTTGTTCTGCAACATAAGCATGGTAAGTTGGTGATTTCACCAAGAAAGAAGAAGTTAGGGAGGCCCAAGGGAAGTAAGAATAAGCCTAAGTGTGCTCGGGTCCTTGAGAAGGACTTGAAGGGTAAGAAGGCTGAGAAGTGGAAACTTCGTGATAGTGACAAGAATTCCCATGTTTTGATTGAGGCAGAGCCAGGTGGAGATGTTAATGTGGATCACATGGTGGAGGTACCAAAAGAGTGTGGAGCTGTAGGGGAGGTTGATCCATCCCCTTCCTCTACTAATAATGCTTAGTTTTTCTAAGGTCACAAAGTCTAGGTGCTCGGTTGTTATATTTATTTAAACTACTTCTGAGTGTTTTAGGCTTTGTTAGAATAAATGTGCATATCTGTCCTTAAAAGGTGGGTGTACTCGGGAGTGCGGGATCTATTTTTACTAGAATAGGTCCGTTGTATGTCCTAAAGGACAGCTCTTTCTGTCGGCCCCTCTGGGGTGTGTCGTTTCTAGTACTGCTTGCTGAACTTTAATATATTGGCATGGATGACCTATTTTTATTCAAAAAAAAAAAACTTAAAAAAATATGTATGGAACTCACTAAAATATATATCATTCAACGCTTCATCAACTTTAAAAAATGTGCAGAAATAACTGCAAGAAGGTCCCTCTATTTCAATTCGGAGTGATGAAAATACCTTGCGCTCTGCTAGGGTTGGGAGAGCGCCGCTTTTGGCCTCTTTGTACCTTCCTCCATCATTGATGGAGCACTTTTCCTGCATCGTCCTCGGCGTCGTTACCTTTGCGCACGGCTTCTATCGTGCCTAATTATCAGCCGCGACAAGCATGCTTCCCGGCGACGACTTTTTGCTCCCAACCTTTATCTGATCGTGGTTTGTGGAGAGAAGATGGGGCTGTGCCACTTTGCTGGGTTGGAACGGCACCAGCTGTTAACAGACTCCGACCATGTCGGGCACGTCTGAAGTTGGGCTTGTTGGATAGATCTGGTCTGGGGGCCGTGAAGCTAGGCACGATGGGCCGCTGCTTGACCTTGATTACAGGTGATGGGATTCCAGCACCGACTTCGCCAACACCATTTTCTCCATCTGATATGAAGACCTCAACCCCATCTCTGAAGAGCTCCAATCCTCGCAAGGCGAACGATGCAGGCCGGCTTTGTTTCCAGTCGGTGGATCTGAGTACCACTGGGGTAGGCTGCGGCGCTTTGATTCGAGCGAGCAAGTCTAGGAAGGGAGGTCTTTGGCGAGGAGTGATGGCGCAGGGCCTGCGGTTGAGGGCAGAGTAGGTTTGGGTGCCTAGAGAAATTTTGGGTGCCCATCTGTGGGCCTGGGCTGCTTTCTGTTTGGGCTACTTAAGATGGGCCTTTGTTTGGGCCTTGTTTTCTGTTTAGATTCGCATCTGGGATCCATAAGACTTTTTGTGGACTTCTTTCTCTGCTACACTCTGGAATTGGTTTCAGCTACTTAGGTAGAAAATTGCTCTCTACTCGACGTATTAATTTGCGTGGAGTGGGCAAGGTCGGTCACACTAACGCCGGTTACCTTGATATAAGGTTACCCTCTATTCGACTCATAGTTTTTGTGTGGAAGCATGGTTGACCATACTATTGGTACCGTTTTACATAGTCCGGGGTCTATTTGGTGCCTCATCAAATGCTTTTTAGCATCCTTTCCTATCATCGCTAAGTTTTATTTCCGATGCCATGTTTTCTAGTATTGTTTCTGTTATTTTTGATTTTGATGTAGTCTCTACATCTATAAGTTGTAATCGTTCTATTACTAAAACAGCTGACTATTACTCTTAAAAAAAAAAAACTTTAAAAAATGTGTAGAAACAAAATCAGCTTCTCAAAATACTTGAGCTTTCCTTCTCCCACCATTTTATTCCAAGATAAAGTACCCAAGTAAAAAGGACACATCTTCATTAATCACATTTCTTCTAACAGTTTCTGGAATAGTAAGAATCAGCTGTGTGAGATCGAACTGAACGACTATTATTAATCTCATTACAATCTTCACTTGCCCTCAATCAAATCAATGTGTTCGTTTTACATCTTTTTTTGACGATCGGTTTGTTTTAGTATCCAAACTAATGTCACATGTGGTGACATGTCATATTGGACTTTATTGAGATACTAAGCGTCGGTAAATATCTTACGTACATCCGTAATGCAAATGGGGTATAATCTTCTTTTCATGCCATGATACACTAGGTCGGAAAGATTAAGATAAACTTAATTATTGATATTGCGATGAAAGTGAAAGCTAGCATGGGTTGATCAAGTCTCATACGTACTTGTTTTTTATTAGGAAGCTTAGATTTCATTAACTCTATTAAGCAAAACTTTTGCCTTTTATATGATTAACCATTTTCTGGTAAACTCATAGTAAGTATGAGGATGTGGTTAAAGTAACATAAAATAAACCTTTGTACTAGCTCTAAGTCTAAGAGATAATGAGATAGACATAAATGCCATTTAAAATGAAAGCGATCAGGATACAGAAAAATGGACATTTGTATCTCAATTTGACGTTGACGTTGACGTTGCATTTTGTTTTTTTTTTTTTTTTTAAGAATGTGTTGATACCCAAAAATGTACAAGACATGTCGTATGCACATTTCAACCCCGATAAACAAATACACAAGCAAACTACATTCGGAAAGACAAAAATTACATATTTTCTTGAATCGTAATGCCATGCGTATGAACCCAAGCCACAACTACGCTCGTGGGGCTTGCAGAAGTGGGTGTGGTGTGGAAGGTTACAGAAACACATAATGCTCGTCTATTGACTTTGTGTCGTTGGTGATTTCGGTCTTGGGCCCGAAATCCAAGCCCAATTACTTAAATCAAGAACGAAATGGTGAACATGAGAATTGGGCCAGCCTCTCCTTTAAAACCCAAAGTCCATGTCAGAAAATCTCAACTTCCCCTTTCTTCTTCTTTATTCCCGTCTTTCCTCCCTTCCCTACAGCGATCTCATATCTTACATTTTCCCTGCAGCAACCTAGTACACAGAGAGTTAGCCAAAATCCCTAAGTACGATTGATTTCTTCTATTAGTCATTGAAAGGGGAAATCTTATGACCAGTTAAGAGATATCCTCCTCTTCATTAAACAATGAGCCCACAGTTCCCAAGCTTCCTCGTCCACCTCATTCCAGGATTTGTGTCACTGCAGCTGCTCTGCTGCAATCGTTGTCTACTGCTGCAGCGACTGTCTCTTTCTCCCAAAACTTCATTTCTCAAGTAAGCTTCTCTTTTCCTGGATTTAAGGCATGAATTGTGTGTGGATTGAAGAAGAAATGATTTACCCAGAAACCATGTGTTCCCAATGGAGTATATAAAAGAAGATTTAGGATTGAGATAGGCATCCAACACAATGAAGCAAAACCCATAAAACTTAGAAACACCTATAGCAAATCAAGATGTCAAGCCTTCAAGCATAAGTCTAGCTTTCAGCTATTTTCCCAAAAACCTCCTTCAAACCCATCTTCCAGAAACCCAAATCCAGAAAACCCCCAAATTCTCTCACCACAGTGTGTTTCTAGCTCCCACACCATGCTTCATGCTGCCAAGCCTTATTTGTTTTTCATATGTCCGAATCACGTACAAAGTCCTCCCAATAATTAGATTATTGGGTTGATTTTGGCCTAGTCGATGTTTAATTCAAAAAGGACCCTCACAGAATGACTTATAGTTCTTTTTTAGGGAGATAAATACTCATATATTCGCACGGCTTCACTGAGTCACCGCCAAGAAAATACACATATCAAGTCTAAGTCTCTGCAGCTATGCTTATTTAGTCTAAGGGCTAGTTTGGGATTGCTGTGACTTTTAAAAAAAACTGCTGCTGCTGTGTTGTGAGAATAATCAGCTGTGAATTAAAACAGTTTCGTGTTTGGTAAATAATATTTTTAAAAGTGTTGTCAGTACATAAAACAACTGCAAAATGTGTTTTGATCAACAGCAGCTTCTAAAAGCAACCTCTGGGCTGCTTCTAAAATCTGCTGCCAGTGACCTATAACTTTCAATTAAAGCTGCTTTTTATTTATTTACCAAACGCAAAATAATCTAAAATTTTGAACAAAAGCTGATTTTTTTAAAAGCGAAGCAATCCCAAACTGGGCCTAAATGGGGAAAGAAAACCCTAACAAGTAAATTCCATATATTATACAACTTAATGTGCACTTATATATTTAAGAATAACAATAAAAAAATAAAAAATAAAACCTGTTTTGACTAACTATACAACTCTAGGTAAGGCTAAACGGTATCCTGTTAATAAACGCAATTGTGATACTAAGCACCATCTGTACCACCCAAGATGAGAAGTAGAAGATGAAAGAGTATGTGGGTTACTTCCTAGCTCCACTTCCTTCTGTTTGTTCCTTCGTCCCTACGGCCTTTCACAGCCTCTCTTTTCTTCTCTTGCACCTGCACCCACACCCGCACCGACCCATCTTTATTCCAAGTTAGCGCAAAATCCTCCGCAACCAACCTCAACGGAACCAACACAATGTAAATCATTTTGTTTTAGGGTCCACCTCTATATCTTCCCCTCGACTCTGCCACACACATGTAATCTACAGCCTCTCCTCAATCACCACTACCTGACACTACTCTACTGATTTGATCACCACAGTTCTCTTCGGTCCAAAGGTGAGCAACATGTTACTTTGATACAAGAATGGGGAAGAGAGTGACCGGTAAACATTTTCTCACCAACAACGATAGAGCAGGAGAAGGTCTCACCTTCGGTACCTAAAACTTCGGCGCCGCTTCCACTTCATAATGTTGGGCCTATTGTGGACATGGTTCCCAACCATGATTAAGTGATACACAATCCCTGCACTTGCCTACCTTCCTTTCATACTGAAAAGTCAGGGCAAGGGTTTCATCAAAAGAAACCCTAAACCATCATGTTAGTCGCACTGTATCCTAAAAACACAATTCCACCCAAATTCAAATCCAACCATCTTGGAGTCTTCTCTGATCAACCTCCATCACCCTCCACACACTACTACAATAATGAACAAAAGCCACACACAAAATGTGTAGCAAAATGACCTCAAATGACCCATGTATGTGTCCAACAACCTTATAAACATTGCAGCCACATTTTCTGGGTCTATGCTCTGTAGAGGCATTTCTTTCTCCTTAATTGTCTCAGTTTAATCGTGTGTGTGGCTTCTTTACGGCCCTGACATGGTGGGAACCACTTAAGACAATGGTGGGTATTAATAATTATTTTAATTGCTTCTGTTCATGGTCCAGTTCGAGTCTTATTGTTTCTTTGCAGTTCTGAAATTGAGTAATCCTGATCTTATTCATTTTATTTCATCTTTCTGGGGATGGATGACTAATATCAAGTCAATCCAAAATCAAGTTGGTGAGTAGGTGGGGAAGCAAAGATAGTAGCTTCAGTCTGCAATTGACTTGGTTGAAATTTGAAAGCAGCGACAATCCAAATTTAAAGCTTGAATCTTTAAAGTGTCTAGATAGTTGGTGAGGTCCATAATTCAACTTAGTGTTGAAGAAACAAACAAGGAACAACGCTCACCGATACCAAGATCTCAATGATGATCTTCTTGAGTTCAATCATTGCCATGGTTTTAGCCTCTTACTTAAAGAAACTCCAACAGCTCCCCCAAAAAATGAGATTTTTTTTCTATTTTAGAGCAACTCCAACAGATTCCCTATATTTTGATTTTTCTCTACTTTAGGGAAAAATAAGTCTCTTTTGCTCCAACAGATTCCCTATAACTATCCCTATTTTAGGGAAAGTGAGGAAAGAGAAAACCAAATTCCCTATATTTAAAGCAAACTCTAAAATTTTAAGGAAGAATATGGAGATTTTAGAGATTGTTGTAAAATAGGGAATCTGTTGGAGTTGGAGAAGAAAAAGAGGCTAAAGCTTTAACTTTTGCTTCCATATAATACAGAAATTATAGGGAAGCTGTTGGAGTTGCTCTTAGGGAAAATAAGCCTCTTTTGCTCTAACAGATTCCCTATAACTATCCCTATTTTAGGGATAGTGAGGAAAGAGAAAACAAAATTCCTTAAATTTATAGCAATCTCTAAAATTTTAAGGAAGAATTATGGAGATTTTAGAGATTGTTGTAAAGTAGGGAATCTGTTGAAATTGGAGAAGACAAATTGCTTAAAGTTTTAATTTTTGCTTCCCTATAATACAAAAATTATAGAGAAGCTGTTGGAATTGCTCTTAGTGGTGAAATTGGGGATCTTGGATTAGAGATGATAGGCATAGACCCATACAAAATTCAATCAATATAACAAATAGAGTCATAAAAGAAAATAAAAATAATAAAAAATCTAAATATAAACTAATTCATAATTCAATTTTGAGGCCAAGTACCATTTGGTCTAGTGGCATAAGTTTCCCTTTTGTAAGTGGAAGGTCATGAGTTCGACTCGTAATAGATTAGTTGTTGTATATGAGTTTTTTATTTGATAAAAAAAAAAATTTGATTTTGAGTTAAAAAATCTTAAGCCCAAAATCAATGTCTAGCACATTCGGAGCCCACTTTCAAATAATAGAGAAAAAAAGGTTCAAACCCAAATCTAATAACAAATACCTTTGTATACAGTATACACTAGAGAGAGAGACATCTGAGGGATGAAGGAAAAAGATCTAGCTGATTTAGGGAGATAGACGGCTCTCACTCTTCTCATCTATATCTACCTCAATCTTTTTCAACAACTTTGGGTCATGAGGTTGAGCGACAATGTCGGCTTGGCTTCTGCCATCACCTAAACCAGACATGATTTGGGTAAGTCTATGACCCCCAGCTTTAGGTCTTCATTCTTCTTTAAGTACGAAAGAGATCGAATTGAAGAAGGAAAGAGATAGTCCTTAGAAAAGCCTCATCCTCGATCATATCAGTTCATTTTTTCCCAAGCCAAGTTCAACAATAGGGGGTAAAATATTATAACTAAAAAAATGTTTTGCCACCCATATAAGCGATAGTAGGAATTTAAGGCACCAACAAAACTTAGGGCAACACCCTCGTATGAAGAAAAGGGAAAGATACCCACAAAAGATTTTCCGTGCCTAACAAAGTGTGGATGTTGCTCAGAATTGTAGTAGTGACATTATCTCTCCAATCAGGCATTCACGGAAACAGTTGGAGTCACATACATTAGCAACAAATTATGAATGTGCACCCTAATCTAGATGTGATTCATCGAGCCTAAATTATAGTTACTAACAAATCTCTACGCAAAATGCACCTAATCAAAACGAGTCTGGTACCAACCAATCCAAGTATTCAAGATCTTTACACTTGTACTATCGGAAAGAAACCATTGCAGTCGTTAAGCATTATATGAGCATGGTTGAAACTCTATGGCCCTCCCATCTTAATCCTTTCAAAACGTGTAGGCACAGATTACTTATCTCATTTCCAATCACCTCCCAATAAGTCTAGTAGAATCTTGGAGAAAACCCATCCTCCCCCGGCGACTTATCTTAATCCCTAAATAGTCATTACTATCTTTCAAAAATATACTACCCCAAACCGAATTGCTTTTACCGACTACCTACAAATTTACTAGTATTCTCCCAAAAAAAAGCTACTATCATTCATAATCATTTTTTAAAAAACTAATGGCAAATTTTGAAAAAGCTATTGTCAATGAACCAAAAAGCTAATGTAGGCGAACTGAAAAAATACTAATTAACCCATTTTTAGGCCAAACCTGATCCGACCGGAAATCTCCTATCCGTTCACCTTTTGATAGTGGAACGGTGCGGATGTGTTCCTCTGTGTGTGTGTGTGTAATTTTAAGGGTTTAGTTGATAATATAAGTCTTAGAAAGATACTTATGCGTAATTTGCTATAAATGTTTGTACTATTTCTAAGTTTAAGAAATAATGAGATATATACAACACTACAGCAAAGTTTTCCCAACTCTTAACCCACCACACCTATGGACTATACAATTCCCATCAAAGAAAAATTCAAGATACTCGAAGCCCAAACACCAGACCTAACATGCATCACACACTATGTGACCACCCGCTAAACCAGCATGCATGTGTAGCACCAACTCTCATAACTCATGTTTACAACACCTCGTAACCTATTAGAGAACTAATATGCCATCGTCTTAGACCCCTTGTCTAGGTACATCCCCTGAACAACCATTGTACATCATGCTACATGTTGCCCAACACCAGTTCCTTGCCACCACAATTGCGACCAAAGCCGGTTTGAGGTTTTTGATGCCCTGGGTGAAGAAAATATTGGTGCCCAACTACCCATAGAATTTTTTTTTCAACTAACAAACACTAAAACAACTTCCGACTTCCAATTTATGTGCACCTAATATATGTCAGATTATTACATCAAAATGTCAAATTACATATAAATACAAAGCTGATACTACGAAAAACCCTAGCAGAGCGCCGTGCGTTCTGAGCAATTTGGAATACGGCGCTTGACGGCAGCTGTGATCTCCCATGGCGACTTTCAAGATTCTCACTCGGAACTATCGGGGAATTGTGGGTGCTTACAGACGTAGGGCATTGGTCGATCTTATTAGACAAGAGAAACCACGTATATTGTTTCTTGTTGAAACCCTATGTGATGCGAAACAAATGGAGACTTTGCGCATCAAGGTTGGGTTTGATAATTGTGTATGCAAACCAAAGAGTGATGAGTCGAGAGGAATTGCTATGTTATGGAAGAACGATGTTCCTTTACATGTTCGTAATTATTCAGTAAGACATGTGGACGTATCGATTGGGGACAGAGGCTTTGTTGATGAATGGAGGTTGACTGGGATTTACGGATATGCACAGACGGGTGATCGTCATGCAACCTAGGCCTTGATGCGGCAACTTGCCGTTCAATCTTTTTTACCATGGCTAATATGTGGAGATTTCAATGAAATTCTTGACAATACGAAGAAATCGGGAGGAGGGGTGAGAAGGCCTCTACAAATGCAAGCTTTTAAAGAATGTGTAGTAGATTGTTCTTTAATTGATATGGGATTCCAGGGAAGCCCTTTCACTTGGTCAGATTATCAGACGAAAGAGCGGCTGGATCATAGTCTATGGACAATTGGCCTGCGTAGTCTATTTAGTCATTTTACGACGACTCATTTGCACCCTAGTTCCTCAGATCATAGCCCTTTATTAGTAAAGATTTGTAATGCACCACTTGTGCAAACTGGCAGAAGGAAAAAGATCTTTCGTTTTGAGCAATTTTGGACGCAACACAGTGAGTGTGAAGAGGTTATTAGGTTAATTGGCAAACAGAGGCTGATGGGGACCCTATGAGCAAAGTATGCTAGAAGATCAAGAAAACAGGTGCCTGTCTCTATACATGGCAGCGTAATACCTTTCAATTTAGACAGGTTGAGATGCGAGCAGTTAGAGAACGACTAAATGACCTACTACAGGAGCCCTTTGATCCTAGTAAAAACCAAGAAAAGCAAGAGTTGCGTGTCCGTCTTCAAGAATTATTGACGCAGGAGGAGACTATTTGGAGCCAACGTTCTAAGGAGATGTGGTTAAAGTCTGGGGATAGAAACACTGCTTATTTCCACAGAAGAGTGTCAAATAGAAGGCAGAGGAACACTATTAAAGGGTTGCATGATGAACAAGGTAATTGGGTCACAGAGGTAGTTCAAATTGAAAAAGTTGTGAGTAATTACTATCGCAAAATGTTCTCTACTGAGGGTACAAATGAGGCTGCAATGAACCTCATTTTGCAATCAATCCACCAGAAAGTGACTCCTGAAATGAATAATGACTTGTTAGCTCCGTATACGGATGACGAGATCCGAGTTGCTGCGTTTCAAATGCATCCGTCCAAAGCCTCGGGTCTGGATGGCATGTCACTATTTTTCTTTTAGAAGTTTTGGGATACAGTTGAAAACGTTGTTTGTGTTGCTTTCAGATCTTTCCTAACCTCTGGGAATCTTATACGGGAGGTAAACTTTACTCACATTACTCTTATCCGAAAAGTGAAAGAGCCAAAGGATATGACTGATCTACAACCCATAGCCTTATGTAATGTCCTCTATAGGATTTGTTCCAAAGTATTGGCTAATAACAGGTTGAAGAAGTTATTGGGGACAGTGATCTCTCCATTACAAAGTGCTTTTGTACCAGGGCGTTTGATCTCTGATAATACACCGGTTGCAATGGAGGTAGCGCATTTTTTACACAATGAGAGAAGGGGATATGAAGCACTTTTTGTTGAAGTTAGACATTAGCAAGGCTTATGATAGACTGGAATAGAGTTTCTTGCAGAATATGTTACTGAAGTTGGGTTTTGCTGAGGAATGGGTAGAGATTGTGATGGCTAGTCTTCGAAAGGTCAGCTATTCTTTTCTCATTAATGGAGAAGTTAGAGGATATGTGAGGCCATCCCGAGGTATCAGACAAGGTGATCCTCTATCGCCTTACTTGTTTATCTTGTGTGAATAAGGATTGTCTTCTCTCATTGAACACTTTGTAAATCAGCAATGGTTATGAGGTATTCAGATAAATCACCATGCACCGATTCTACATCATCTGCTATTTGCAGATGATAGCTTTTTGTTTGGAACTGCCACTAAAGAAGAGTGTCAACAATTCAAAAATATCCTGCACACTTACGAAATAGCTTCGAGGCAAAAGGTTAACTTGCAAAAAAGTGAAGTGGCTTTTAGTAAATGTATGAGTTTGGACCGACAGGAGGGTTTGGCTAGCCTGCTAGGTGTGAAGCGTGTTGATAAACATGACAGATATCTGGGTTTGCCCACACATGCTGGTAGGAAGAAGTCATCAGCTTTCAATTATCTGAAGGAAAAACTTACCAAGAAGGTGATAAGTTGGAGAGCTAAATTGTTAAGTGGTGCTGGCTAGGGCTGGGATCGGGCCTGGCCTGTGCAAAATTTATAGGGCCCGAGCCCGAACTGAAATTTTTCGGGCCGGGCTCAAATTGTGGGTTTCAAGTTCTGGGACCGAGTTAGGACAGGCCCGTTTTTTTCGGGCTGGGTTTTTCAGGTTTTCGGGCCCAAATCTGTACAAATGCTCAACCTCAATATCAGAGATTCAGAGGGGGACGCCATATTTTATGCTCTGGTTTTTCTCAGACTTTCAAATCAACATATCTCGTACAAATCTTAAAGTTTTACTTCTCACGAATTAAACAAAATGCAGAGAAGAAAATAGAAGATTAACACAAGATATTGAACAAATTGCAGTCGAAATCGAAACATACAAGTCTACAAG
Source organism: Rosa x damascena (assembly GCA_001662545.1). Classification (NCBI taxonomy): domain Eukaryota; kingdom Viridiplantae; phylum Streptophyta; class Magnoliopsida; order Rosales; family Rosaceae; genus Rosa; species Rosa x damascena. The sequence goes on from LYNE01001171.1 coordinate 63,669, forward strand.
GCTACAGATCAAAATCCAAAATCCCTAAAAAAACCAAAATCCCATGTCCACTAATTAACCACTAAATCAGTAAACCCTCTTTACATAGATGAAGAAAATATCCTAAATTGCTTGAAGACATGAACCCCCTAATTCTCTTGGCTTTCTCCCCAACATGGCATGGATCTGGAAACTAAACTTTCCGTTCTGCAAGTCTGCAACTTTGTTGACATCAACACATGAACCGAAATTTGAGGTACAGGGAAATAGAAATAGGAGAAGAGTGTGACGAAAATCATAGCTAGAAGAAGAAAAAGAAGGTATGAACATAGAATAGGAGAGGAGATGGAACAAGAAGAAGAAGAGGAGAGAGAGAGAAGAAAAGACGAGAAGGCTTTCAGCGAAGAAAAAGAAGAAAAAGAAGGTATGAACAGAATAAGAGAGGAGAGGAGAGGAGAAGAAAAAGGAAGAAGACGAAAGGAAGAAGACAGAAGGAGCAGGGTGTGTGCGGCAGTGAAAAGAGGAAGAGAGAGTAGGGTTTAGTAGCTTAAGTATTAAATATTAATAGAGAAAGTTAGAAAACGGGCCTTCGGGCTTTTTTTTTTTTTATTTCTTCAGCCCGGGCCTGGACCATATTATATTTATTTCGAGCCGGGCCTTGCAAAACAGATAAAATAAATTCTAAAGCCCGGACCGTTCGGGCCGGTTCCGGGTCGGGTTTCGGTTTCCGGGCTAAAATCCCAGCCCTAGTGCTGGCAAAGAAATTCTTATGAAAGCAGTGGGACAATCTGTACCAATGTATGTTATGAATTGTTATAAATTACCGTTGGGCTTATGTGATGATCTACATCAACTTTGTGCTAGCTTCTGGTAGGGGGATTCAGAGGAGAAGAATAAAATACATTGGAGATCTTGGGAACGATTATGTGTTTCTAAACAGGATGGGGGAATGGGTTTCAAAAATCTCCACTGGTTTAATCTGGCTATGTTCTAAACATAGTTAGAGGTTATTGACAAACCCTACCTCTCTTATAGCCAGATTGTATAAGGCTATCTATTTTCCACATGGGGAATATAGTACTGCAGAATTGGGTAGTACTCCTTCTTTCTCGTGGCGTAGTATATTAGAAGCAAGACAGGTTTTGTTATAGGGACTCAGATGGCAGGTGGGAGATGGTTCACAAATTAAAATTTGGCAGTATAATTGGAGTCCAGATGTTTATCCTCGAGGTCCATCATCTCCTCCTTCTCAAGATGCGCCTAAATTGGTCATGGAGCTGATTGATCCTTTTACGTGGACTTGGGATATAAATGTCCTACAAAGGTATTTCACACAAGCTGATATTAATTTAATTTTGACCATACCTTTGAGTCGTAGTGCAACTTTGGATCAACAAATTTGGCACTTTAACAAGAGGGGTTTCTTTACTACAAACAGTGCATATTATGTGGCCAAGGATTTAGCTCTTGGTTTGGTTTTAGCTTCAAAACCACCTGTTGACCCACTTAGAGTGGTCTGGAAAAAAGTTTGGAGTGCCAAAGTCCCTTGAAAAGTAGCGCTGCATGCTTGGAGAATTATAGGAAATATTCTACCAACACGGATAGGCCTTAATACTAAGGGCTATATATAATGGCGAATTGAGGTGTGTTTTCTGCAATCATCCTCATGAAGATAGCCTACACTTGTTTGTGAATTGTGCATATGCTCAAGAAGTATGTAATAGGGCTAGGATATCAGTGTTGGGGGCGGCAATTACAACCATTCAAGAGTCGTTTATAGGGATTGTCAAAAATTCACCAAGGAGGAACTGTATAAGATTCTTATGTTGATTTGGGGAATTTGGAAAAGCAGGAATTCACAAGTCTGGGAACAAAAAGGAAAGCATGCCTCTGAGACATGCCTTTTAACGCTTGGCTGGTATGAAGAGTTTAAAAAACATAATGTCTCGTCGCCGGTTTGACAGGCAAGGTCAATAAGATGGAAGGCACCAGATCCGGGAAAGGTAAAGATCAATGTTGATGGTGCATATCAGGTGGAATCTAGATGAGGAGAAGTGGGATGTGTAATCCGAGATAGTGATGGCACTTTTGTAGATGGACAGGCTCGGCCATATGCCCTTCTCACTTCTCCATTTCATGCTGAATTACAAGCTTTACGAGATGGACTACTTCTAGCTCAAACACTGCAGCAAAAAGAGGTAATTTTTGAAAGTGACTGTGTTGGTATACACATACCTCCCAGGCACAAGTATCAGAAGCACAAGACTCGTATCACCAATATACAAGCGAGGTAAGCTCCCAGCCGAGGGTTCCGATACCCCTCTAGGCGATATCGGGAGTCCCGAGCATCCCACACCGAAAGAAACGGAACCAAGCTCCCACAAACCTGCTACATTAAGGTCATCTCCAACAACCTAAAGAGGTAACTGTTTACTATCACTTTCCATTACCATTATCTTATACGATACTGACTTAGGCATCGGAGTGTTGAAGGCCGGCACACCCAATCTTCCCTCTGACCTTTGTCTGTTTTGCAGATAAGTGAGACCAATAGCGAGAGTAACAGACCGATACATCCAGTGTTCAGCTGGATCGGACCCCTCTCGAGACAATTGAAACATTTGGCACTAGAAGGATTCCCCTCGCTCATTGCTGGCAGGACAACACATCCTTGGCTACCAACATCCCTGATAGCGACGATCCGCCCCACGAGGCAACGACCTGCGAGGTCCAGCGCACTCTCGAGTTCCAGAGCCCGAACGCCGAGACTCGCTCAGTCATGACCACCGATCCAACCACCGCGCTAGAGATAGCGATGCGCGACCTCATGGAGACACGTGCACAGGCCGAGGCCGAGCGCGCAGCAGCCATGGCGGCTTGTCGGGAGGTCACATGGTCTCTAACTTATGACCTTTCTACTATGCATATATTGATTGGGGAAGTCAGAAATTTGTTACAAACCCATCCTGGGTTCAGTTTTACTCATGTAAACAGAGAAGCGAATGCAGTGCACATTTGCTTGCTTCTCATGCATTGAGAACTAGTCATAGTCAAATATGGTTTGTAACAGCTCCCTAATTTATAAGGGATACTATTTGAAACGATGTAATCGTTATCTGATTTAATGAAATCTATTTTAAAAAAAAAAAAATAAAGCTGATACTACGTTTGTAGAGAAAAAGGAAAAGAACAGGGGAAAAAAAAGTCATCTATTGTTAAATATCAAACTTGTACTTAGAGAGGTTGAAAATTGCAAATTGAACACTGAAAGTGACGGTAGATCTGAGATTTTGAGGTTACAGCTCAAAAAAATTACAGTTGTTAGAATAATCAACGAATACCACAAAACGCCAACAAAAGAACTTCTAATATCCAAAATTTCAACGAATTTAAAAATTGAAGAACACCCACTGTTAAACAAAAAAAAAATTTAAGAATACCCAATTTAGTTATACCTATTTTGATCTCTATAGCAGCCTGCATTGATAGAATGCCAAAAATTGTGTCTAATTAACATAGAAGAAGAGAAAAATATAGGGGGAAAGATTGAGAGGAGGTGGCAGATGATGAGAATGAATTGCTTGATTGAATAACCATTGAATCCCCAAATTTAAAGAAAAAATTTGTTTGTTTTCAAACTTTTCGGGAGAGTTAAGGGAGACTCTTGAAATTTATCTGCAATAATTCTGTATGCAATTCTCAAATTGAGGAGAAATGAAGACAATTCTCAAAGAGAGGAGAGGGGAAAAGAATACACTATGTCTGGGAACAAAGCAATTTTTTCGTTTACTATCGACATATACTATATATAATCTTTTTTTTTGTGTGTGTGTGTCTATATATATATATACCCTTTATATATAAAATAAAAATAAAAATAAAAAATAAAAAAAATTTGTGACCCTTCTCTCTTGGGCCCTGGGTCGTCGCCAAGTCCGCCATGGGGCAGGATCGGGCCTTTTCGCGACCACCAGTTTACCGCTGTCTCAGGCTCCAAAATAGAAAAATCAAAACCCTATTCCAACGCTGCATGCATGCATCGACCTCCGTAGACTAGCACCACCACCCACATTGAGTAACACAAATCCAGAAACCATCTAAACCTATACATCCCCCATACGAGAACTGCCCTAACTCGTCGCTTCTCAACATTAGCCCACCCACATAACTAATACCCAACATCCCTAGTCGTTTCCCCACCATCAAAACTACACAAGTGAGCACCACAACACTCTTGCCGGTTGCCACGAGGAAAGCTTTGAACACATAGGCCACAAGCTTTCCTTATTGGAAAATAGCATTTAACCAAGTTGACAGTCTTTTGAGTCAAGTATTATGATTTATATCGAAAATGTTACCTGGTCAGTTATTGACCAAGAAAATAATGCTCAACCACCTTTGGATATAAATCCAATGATAGAGAGAATTATTATTAAGTTGAGGTGTTTTGTTTTTCACATTTGGATGTAAATCTAAGGGTTATTGAGTATAAATTCTTTGGTCAGCAACTGACCAGGTGAATACCACTCATTCTGATTTATATATACTTGTTCATCATAAAAAAAGTGTTTACAAAACTTGAGAATAAAAAAAAAAAAAATAATAATAATAATAATAATACAGAATATGCAATTAAATCCTCAAATAATTCAAATTTTTTTTTTTTTGAATAAAGGGCTGGTGAGGCTATCCTCAAGCCTTGATTAATGAAACTGTCGAATACAAGGGGGGGACATTGAGCCTAAACCCCTGATTACAATAAGCATCTAGAGAATATCCAGAAATAATATCTAGAGTCTCTACCAAATACCTGTATTCTAACATGCACCAACTAGCAAAAAGTGCACTACTGGCAACTCCATTTGCTTTGACATAGCAGCGACATACCGGAAAAATTACTTGATAACAACGAAGCATAATTACCAATAACACAGCTTTCCTACTATGTTGCTGCTGGAAAATATATCCGACGACACTTAGTTTCATCCTGCCACTAGGAGGTTGCGACCATTTAACTATTTGAATAGATCGTCGCCTCGCTAGGATAGACAAGACACTTAGAGTGCACACACAGGCATTCAACTCGACTAACCCTACAAGATACATGCAGGGACTTATTACATGCCAAAGGCAAGGTAAAATGAAACAACTAAATAAAAAAAGACTAAAACCAATAATAAAAAAGATAGCCCGGGCCAGGCCCAAACAGGGGGCCCAATCACAGGCAACCCAGAAAGCAAGGAAACCACGTGCAGCTAGCCAACCCTGGTTCCAACCCACTCCGACCACTGCCTCCAGCAGACTCACTACACCACCCCGCCGCTTTCGTCAGATCGCCGCCATCACCCTGACGTGTTCAACCCAGATCGGATCGGGAGATCCAAACAAACAAAACCATCTCCAACGAAACAACCCCATCTCCAGATCAGATCCATGAAGTCTGACCCAGATCGGAGCAGTCCGATTGGTTCCATGTAGCGCCACCACCTTGCAGCCTCCGACCCCGTGATACCAGATAAGACCGCCTACCATGCCGTCAAGGAGTGAACCACAGCCAGAGAACTGCCGCAATCTCCCCCTTCCTCACCTCACCAACTACCATCGCAATCTTCTCGATCCACACAAGAACGTCGCTCGAAAGAATACAGCGCACTCCGGACCCACACGGGGTCAACAAAGGCCCGTCTGATGACGGCGAAGGGCTCGCTGTAGGACAGGGAGGAGAAAAAAGTTTTCTGTCTCAGGCGCGTTCTCGCACTAGAGGTGATAATAAGAGAGGAATGGTGTCGATCCAAATAATCCAAAATTACATTAATAAAGGAGGCAGTGGCTAGTTAACTGCTTAGCTATCTTCTCTTCCCTCTTCATTTATACTTATGAAGTCAGATAATTCTTAAATGGCCCCTTCTTAAATTCACTCTCCTTGTTGACCCCAATAATCAAAAAGTCTTACCTATCTATATTATACTTTTTTTTTTTTGAAAAGACCTATCTATATTATACTTTAAAGAAGAGAGTTTGTCAACCACAACTAAAAATTCTGACGTAAATATTCCCTAAATATAAAATAACATAGAAATATGTTTAGGATAATATTCAATAAAAAAAATGAAGGATAATAATGTCAAATAAAAAATAGCAAAAAATAAAATTAAAATTATACAAAACTATTTAACTGCTCATTCCACTTTGTACAACCACCCACTCTCCCACACCCATAGAGGAAATATTATTCTATAGTCTCAGATCATTGTACAAGTGGTGGTCCGGGTTAATGTTATTTGTCTATACACTACTACAAAAAGCCAATCACACAACACCAATCACACAACAGAACAGAAATCGTCTGTTGTGTGTTTGAGTAAACTCTATTGCACAACGGTATTAGTGATGTTCTGTTGTGTGAATGTCAACAAAATGATAACTTTTTTTTCAGAACTACATTGCACAACACAATTAAGTATTATCCGTTGTCTGAGTCTTAAAAATTTAGCGGCAGATTTCCCTCCATTCTCGAGTCTTGGTTGCCCCTTGAAATCTGAAATTTGGGCTACTTAGTACAACGGTATTTGAGATTTCCGTTGTGTGATTGAAAGTTAGATGCCAAATTTTGAGGAAGCTTGCTTGAATGTCTTCCACAAGGTAAACCTAATGGAAGCTGTAGAAATCAGACAACATAAGTTATACTTTTCTGTTGTGTGAAGTGGGAACATAGGCGGCAACATTTTGAGCCAAAGTGAGGTATGCGGCATATTTTCCTCCATGTTTTGACATTTTGATTTTATATAGTGTGCACTCTTACAACAGTTTGTTAGGCTTCTGTTGTGTGAGCGACTTTAGAATTTATTGAAGTTTAATTGTACCTAGCCTCCTGCCCAGCCCCAGCCACATCGTGTCCGAAAGAAAAATGAAACAAAATGAAACCTAAACTCTCTCGAGCTCTTTTAGTTGTGAAATCCCTTTCTCTCCCCCCTCCACGAAACCCACCTCTCGAGCTCTTTCAGTCATGAAACCCCTCTGTCTCTCTCTCCCCCTCCACGAAACCCCTCTCACTATCTCAGTCTCTCGATCTCCTTGCTTCTATTCTTTATCCCCTGAAATCCAAATCCTCTTCAGTGATGGAGGAGATAAGAGTGCCCTAGATCCACTTTCTCTCTCCTCTGTCTGGGAGTGACATTGAGGAATTTTTAAGGTTTACTCGACATCTCGACCCTCATAATAGCCTCTCGACCCAAATTCTCTTCGTCACTGTTCTCCTCTTCACCAACTCCTCCCCCAATTCTCTCTATCCCTACTCCGATTTACTCTACTTTGTTTGTGTTGCTTGACCTTCGATTTATCTTATTTTTGAAACCCTAATTCACCAATTAGGGCTCGCTCTTCATCTTTGATTGAAATCGATCTTGTTGGTGGGACGACATCAACGAGAGAAAAAGATAGAGAAGCCATGAACACGATGCACTGCATAGAGGTGAGCACCACCAGCAAGCTCAACGAGGTCGACATCGAGTCCGGCGAGGTCTTGTACCCCGGCCTCAGTAAAGGCGAGAACCAGCTCCGTTGGGGTTTCATACGCAAGGTCTACGTCATCTTATCCTCTCAGCTTCTCCTCACCACCACTATCTCCTTCGTCACCGTTCTCCACACTCCCGTCAAGGTTTGGTTTGTACAATTAAAGTTGTGATTTTTAGGATTGGGTTTTCGATTATGAGGAAGATAGGGTTCTGGGTTTGGAACAGATTTTGAAATTGGGTTGTTTCTAGTTTTGGGTCTGTTGATTGTGGTTTAAATTTGGGTTCTTTGTGTTTTGGTCTGTAGGATGAGATGGAAATGGCAAAGGCTGGTGGGCAAGTTGTGGTGGAGAAGTCTAATACATGTGAAGAATGTGGTGCTAGTTTCAAGAAACCTGCGTATCTCAAGAAGCATATGCAAAGCCATTCTCCCGAGGTATTGTGTTTGTTGATTTTGTTTGTGGATATAGATTTCATGAGAATTGCTTGATCTTATGAGTTGGGTGTAACTCTTTTGTGGAGAGACACAGCTGATTATATGTCTGGTTGTATGATAATTGCATAAGGAGAAGTATCTGATTGCCTGATTGGCAGTGAAATTAGTGGCATTTTCGTGCAGGCTATAAAGTAGCCTCAGGGTTTTTCTTTTTCATGTTGTTTGTTCGAGTTTTATTGTATTCTTTTTCTTTGCTTTCTGTAGTCCCTGTTAGTTGAGCATGAGTACTAGCATTGTATAAGATTTGCTTTAGCATATGGGTTAATTACTTCAGTGAGAGAATTTCATGAGGGTCAGGTCATTACATACTTGTTGAATTCTCCAAATACATGGGTCTCTAAGAAAATTACATGGGATTCTTTTTCTTAAGAGCTTTTGATAGAGTTTTGTAGTTACCTGGGAGCTTGTGGATGGTATTTACATCGGTAGAGAAAATATTTTGGAACTGGGTCCCTCCTGTTTCATAACCTAGGAGATACTTGGATTCTTTGAGTAAAATGGGTAAACAAGAACAGTAGTAGCTTGACAAGTTTGCCTCTGGGAGAAAAGAAGACTACTTTTTGTGAAAGTATTTGAAGGAATTAAAATTCTGTCACAGAATATGTAATTACCATTTGAAAAGTTGAATATGGACAGATTAACAGAAGATAATTTGGAATCTGATGCACATGTTATCCTTTTGTCTATTATTTTAACCCAACATATACTTTGTGCCTAACTCTTGTAGAGGAAAGTTTATATATGCTTCTTAACAGTTCTATTCTACTGGGTGGCCTATGCGTCTACTACTCTGAATGCCTTGTAGTGGCTGAGTAGTTATAAAATTGTTACCTCGTAAATTTCATGTTTCTCATCTAATTGTTGCTCTTACATACTTTAAACTATGATATTTGTTGATACTAAATTTGTATGGGATCGGTTGATGATCATCATTCATGTGCTTGAAATAGATTCATGACAAGTTAAAGGAGCTACAGTCAATATTAAAATTTGACGAAGGAAGTTGTAAATCAGATTTGAAGGAGATATCCAGGTATTATTTCATTTCACCTCTCTCTCTCTCTCTCTCTCTCTCTCTCTCTCTCTCTCTCTCTCTCTCTCTCTCTCTCTGCCCTTTTCTTTTCCACTAAAATTTATATGACAAATATGTTTGAGAGTTGGAACTTCTGTTTTTAGTGACGATGTTGCTTTGTTCATGTGACAGAAGACATACATCTCGGAGTCCCTCAAAGATTGGTGAATCACAATCAATAAATGAAAAGGCTTCTATACTAATGCATTTCATGGTTAGGTAATTATTGTAACAAAACTTGTCTTTTTTGAAACTTACTACTTAAAGTCTTATCTGCACTAGAAGAAAGTTTTAAAAGAAAGGGTTTAGTTCAAGCATTCCCTATACTCTTGAGTCAGTACAGAGTTTCTTATTCATTATATGTCTATCTTTAGTCATCATGGGAAAAGTTTGCGCTCTGTCTTTATATGAACTGACTTTTGGAAGTTGAGGCTAGACCAAAGTTCGGGGCTACCCTCTTAGGAAACCAAGTTTCTTTTCAATATTTGTATTTCAACCATGACCGGGATTAAGATATTTCCATATTCTTTTTAAATCCTTCCCGACAGGGATTTCATGAAGCTGATTGAGTGTACACCTTTTCATGAAATTGTTTGCTATAGAAATGTTGAAAACCTTCAATCGGTAAGCATTCTTATGGCATCTCTCACTAGTATATAAGCAACTTGTTATAATGAAAATTAGAATAGGTATCTTTTGGCAGGTTTGTGTTTATATCATGTTCACAAAATTGAATTGATTAGCATTGGCATTTCTTTTATCAATGATATTGTGTCTTGATCTAGCATGCCTGTCACTTCTGTATTTTGTAACTTAGTTCTGGAACTCTAAAAACCTCCTTTCAATTCTTAATTTCTTACTTATTTCAGCCGTTAATTGGAGACTCACAGAAAATGATTCAAGTGGATCTTTTGGAGTTTCATAAAACCCTACAATGCAGTTGCTGCAGGAGGAGTGACAACATACCATTGCCATCAATGCCTGATACCTCTATTATGTGAGTGATTATAGCTATGAAGCCTGTGATGATGCAATTGTTGATGTAGGCTATAAGCCGCAAATTAAATTTGCACTGTACTTTCTGAAAATTGATGGTAGTTTCATTGCATTGCCCTTATAGCCAACTAATTTGTAGTATAGATGTGGAGGTTTTTTCCTACATTATCAGATGAAAAATCAAAATGTCTATTGCCGGTGTATTGTTAGTCAATTATTGTAAGTCTTTAGTCTTTCCCTACTCTTCTGATTGTACCTTACAATATATTTTCTCACAAGGATTTCCTTTGTATCAATGAATAACTTAATAACTTATTATCTCTCTTGAGTAGTTTATTTTTTATTTTTTATTTTTTATTTTTTATTTTTTTTTAACATAGTTTCCTTTTGTGGATAATTAATCGGTCGAGTACTTAAGAATAGATGGATATATATAGGTCAAAAGCCTACATGTATATAGTATGACTTGCCTTTTCAAATTCAGATTATTACCAATGTGACTTAAAATCCTTAAGATAAATGAATTTCCATCATTTAGCAGTTAACTTGTGCTCATAGTTCAAAGGCTGCATTGTGCACTTGTTGATAATGTTCACCATATCTTTTAGGTACACCCTGGCTCAGGAGCATGGCGATCTTATCAATCTTCATGACTGGTTCCAGTCTTTGAAAACCATTGTCATTCAGTACAGCAGAAAAGGGACAAGCAAACTGGAAAAGTTCCCACTTAAGGAAAAAGAAAGGAAAGGAATGAATCTGTAAACAAGAGTGAAGCATCCATTCAGTATACTTTTGATTTTTGTTCTGCACAGTACTGATTATCTTTGTATGCTTGGCTGTTATTAAAAGAGTCCCTGGGAGTCTGAATTGGTTTTTCATTTGTCGCACAAAATTGAGACAAACATATAATTGGACAATCAAGTTGATGCTCGACAATCTAGTTAGTCTTCTCTCATTAGAGATACAAAAATTAGAGTTCTCTATTCTATATGAGCTAATTAATAGTATTAATTTTCTTTCTGCAGGTTGAGATTGAAGTGTAAAGGTTGGAGCAGCTCAAGTCAAGTAAGCTCAAAGAGATCATTCTGAAAAAGAAGTTGGAACTGGAGGACAAGCTGTTGGATTCTCCACCCGACACACTAGGTGCTGCTGCCTTGGCACTACACTATGCAAGTATGGGAGAACGTTAGTGGCACAGTTTCTCTCGATCGCGACTATTTGATTGTATCAACTTTTGCTATCTATTAATGTAATTAGCTAGAATGCAACAGCCATCAAGCTAGCTAGCTAGAATGCCTTCTGGATACATGAATGTATAGGCGATTGACATGCTAGCTTTTTTGGTAGTTGACATATGCTAGCTCTTTTGGTACATTAGATGGTTGAATAGAGTGTTCAAATACTTAAATCTTGTATTGTGCATTATTTTTTAGCTAATATTTCAGGTAAAGAATCGAAAGTAATCAAACAATAGTCAATTACATTACGTTGTATGATACGTATATATCAATAATCACACAACAAATCAATTTTAATCACACAACGGTACTTATAAAATTTTGTCGTCTCATTAATACTCACACAATAGAATAAATAGGTATCAGTTGTCCAATTTTAAATCACACAACGGTTCCTATATTTTTCTATTGTATGAGAAGTTAACCAATAACAGTATGGTATTACTTTCGTTGTCTGAGTGTCATTTTTCTGTTGTGTGAGAAGTTAACCAACAACGGTCCATACTTACTTCTGTTGTCTGACCACCATCGAAACAACAATTGAATGCGCCGCGTCCAATTTTTGGCATTGACATGCGCAGAATCGGTGCAACGGTTATAACTGAAGCGTTGTGTCTATGATATACACACAACGGTGATTCACCGTTGTTGGAGTGTGCTCATCACACAACACCGAGATAGACGACAGACATGTCCCAAATCACACAACAGATTTCCACCGTTGTGTGATGCATTTTTTGTAGTAGTGATATGACGTGTACTTGTTGCTGATTGGTTCCCTTAATATATTTTTTCTCTCCCTGCAAAGGTTTCCATCAAATTCGAATGATATTCTTGGCTCGGATCACCACATGGCAATGTCAGTGGTAGTTTAAGACCATAAAATAATTACTCTCCATCGGGTGTGTAGAGATTTCTAGTTGTTTTATAATTAAAACGATTCATCCTTTAAGAACCCTTTAAAGATCACATTTGCAAAATAATTAATCAAATGGGATAGGTTTTAACCATATATGTATTCAAATAAGTAAATGAATTGTTCATTATGACAATCTTACTTTATTGTCAAAATTGTTTATTTATTTGTTACAGTTAGATTGCTAAATAATTTGTTGTTTGATTAAGTTTTTGAATACATGATATATAAAATGTGATTTATAAAGTGAATAGTTCAGACTTTATGAATGTGCATAGCAAAAGTTTATTAATTACAAGTGAACATGTAAAGTGAGAATTTATTAATTACTAGTGCCCTCATCATCGTGAGGTTTATACCAAAGCACTGCCCTATATAGTTTGATGATCTACCAAGAGTATATTACCAATTTAACCCTCATCATTGCATCATCCCTTCTTTGCGGTTAAAAGATAATCTACCATTTTGATTTTGATACCTTAAAAAGACTTTAATGGCACGTTTATTTATTTAAAATGGAGGGACCAATAAAATCAAGGGTGGTTCTAGTTGGACCTCCAAATTTGATATTTGAACCTCTAATTTTTTCAATTATTAATAGACTTTGTCAAATCATATGAAAAGACAAATCAGAACAAAAAGAGAAAAATAGAAAAGAAAAAAAAACAAATACTCTTCTTACCTCCCCAAATATAACATTCAATTAATTTTTTTCTTCTGGAATTTCCTTATATTGCCTATGTAGTTTTATAATTTATCAAAAATAATTAAGTAAAAATAATAATTATCATTTAGAGTGTGTTTGGATGAGGGAAAAAATGATGGAATTTAATTAAAAGTGAGGATTTCATAATTCCTAAAAGCCAATTCCCTCGTTTGGCATTATCATATTGGAAATTTTAAATTTCTCTGTGGAAAAAAAAAGAAGGAATTCGTTATTTAAATTATTCACTTCAATTTCCACCAAAATAGGTGTCATTTACGAATTCCTTTGCAGTATTCAATTTTTATTTCCAAAACAACACTTTTTTCTATTTTATCTTTTTATTTGTTTTAAACTTTCTTATTTTATTACACATTTCAAATCCTAAATAGATGCAACCAAACAATAGAAATTGCAATTAATGGAATTTTAGATTGATGGAATTAAAGATTCCATCATTTATAAATTCCTACGGATTTTATAATTTTCTCATCCAAACGCACCGTTAATGTAAAAGTAAATTCAAAACAATCTGATATAAAATTTCCTTAAACTAAATTCATTCAATATTATGATATAGTTATTACTCGATCTTCCAACCCAAAACCCTTGAAATCTTTCTTTTAGCAAATTCAAAGGGATTCCAGCAATATATCAAGATCGAGAACCAACTCTCTGATTAATTTTGGTGGAGGAGAGACCTACTCATAAGAGGACAATATCATATGATTTTAATTCATTCTTTTTCTCGTGGTTGAAGATACAGATAAAAAGTAGAGTAACAGATTGTTGTATCTCATGTTCAAGGGTGTTTCGGTAAAGATAAGGAGGTCTACTTACCTTTTTAAGTATTCTAAAAAGTAAATTAGAGGTGTACTAAGTATAAGAGGTCCAAATAGCATATTTGGAGGTCTAACTAGAAGCACCCTAAAATCAGTCAAAAGAGAAGGAATTGGTATCGAAATAAATAATTCTCAAACGTTGTGTAATTACCTAGATTGGAATAGGAATACAGCTAATTTCAATTCATATATATTGTTTAGTAATGTTCATAATATGAATTAAGTATGTTTTAATTGCTTTAATACTATAACCAAATAGTCAGAGAGTTTATGTTTGGGTTTTTGTCCATTTACTTCAATTCTAGGGATTTTTTTCCCATTTATCCCAATAAGTTTTTTTAATTCCCCCTTACCCAAAACACTCTAAGGAGGTCTTCCTTTTTCTTTTGTTTTTTTTGTTTTTTTTTGTTTTTGAAAGGAAGGAGGTCTTCCTTAATACCCCATAAATTTTTTATTTTTATTTTGAGACAATTTTACCCTCATCCTTTTGTTACATAGAGAGAATGGAAGAGAGAGAAACCATAGGAGACTTCGTCGGTGTCTAGTCATCGGCCGCCGCATTCCAGTCACCAGGCCCCACCTTCCGGACTTCTCTGAAAACCTCGTTGGAGGTCCCCAAAGATGTCGTCGGATATCTCATAGGTCACCAGAAAGATTTATTGCCCCCCAACAGAGGGACAATAAACCTGTATTGCCCCCCCCCCCTCCAATAGACATTTATTGGGGCAATAGAGGTTTATGAAACCTCGCCAGAAGTCTCCAAAGAGGTTGTCGAAGAACTCATATGGGGTCGGAGAGGTTTATTGCCCCTGCTAATAAACCTGTATTACCCCCCCCCAATAGATATTTCGGTTGTCGGAATGAGAACTAATCTCTCTAAAATTAGACAAATAAAACTTGATTAAGGAAAAAACGAGGAGATTACATCCATTAAAAACATTTATTGCCCCCAATAGACGTCTATAGCCCCCCAATAGACTTTTAACAGATGTCTATTACCCCCTAATAGCCCTTTATTGCCCTCCAATATAACCCTTTTTTTTTCCCCTTCTGGGCTTCTGCCCCTAAACCCTAAAAAAAAAATGATTTAGGCACCCAAGTCAAGAGTTGGACTAAAATCACTGGATCGAATCACTTTCGGAGCTTGCCGCTGACCTCTCTCACCTCTCCGAACCTCCAGTCTTCGTCGGAGTCGCCACCGACGCTTTTCTCTTCCTCGCTAACTTCGCCCGCCACATCCACCTCCTTGCACCGTATCGTAAAGCTCCGGCACCGAAACTCGACGTCGATTTCTTCCGAGTTGAAGCTCGACGTAGCCGGCCGTCACGTTTTCCTAGTACGGCGAGTCACCTGACCGTCGATACGAAGCAAGAGGAAGCTCTACAGAGAGAGAGAGAGAGAGAGAGAGAGAG